>JAPYZL010066445.1:0-13939 GCA_030522825.1 Platygaster orseoliae | reverse complement strand
AAACAATTATAAAACTTTGTCGAAATGTACTCAAAGAAGAAATAAAATTCAAAAGTTATTTTACTTGAACGGTTTTTTTAATAATGACTGTCAAAAAACGCATAAAAATACAGCCTTCACACTAGACGACCCCCTTAACCTTAAGTATTGACATAGTACAAATTTTACTTATTTGTTGTCAATATCCTATATGAAAAATGTACAAGAACGTAGAATATGGTGATACGTACTCGTTTAATAAAAGAGACATTGATAAAGAGTATAAGAAATTCACATTATTTTTATACAACGTTTTACTTTCACGGGTCGCGGTCAACGAAATTCTTGTCAGGTTGAATAACTTTCTTTCAAAATGTTTTGTGTCATCTATTCAATCTCAGATGGAAGTCGAATTGCGAAATAAGATTAATGCTGCCAACTATGACAAAGTTCAATTTATATTAGAAAAAAAACAAAGATCTTTTTCAAGCAAACATTTAAGGTTCAAAATGTATGAGGAAGCAAGTTGTTATGTACCACCGGAAAAATTTTTCATCGGAGAAGACTCTATATTTGTCGCTCGTGCTGATGGTATACTGACTATTGAGAAAAAGCCTGTTTGCATGCATTCATGTTTTCATATTTGCCAACCTTACGCATACTCATGTCCATATTAATTCCTATAACTATAAACATTTTATTTTTGATATCTAAGCATGTACTATATACAATTTGCCACACAGCCCTGTTCGTATGCAACTCAATAAAATGATATCAAAATGCATGGAATATGAAGTCAATTTATTTTAGTGCATATTCGGTGTGGTACAATGTTGTTAACATGGAATCATCAAATGCAGACAGAGTATAGAATTGCATGCATTGAGAATGAACCAAATATGCAATCAAACAACGCATTATTCCACACATCCATTCTGTTGAGTCATTATGCATCGATGTTAAGTGCTTTTAACGACGCGTTTGGCATGCATCAAATAACAAAATTTTTTACCGGTGCAGCTTGTATCTATAATGAGAACAATCTTCTGCAAGTAATGCAGCGTTTATTGCTGCAATATCGCCTACGTTTCGGTATCTGGGATATATTTCGCTAAGCAAAACACTAAAAAGTTTCTTTTCAACTCCAGGAATATTTGACAAAATTGAAGCTTACATCAATGTTTTGGGTAGCGACAACTCAGTACAGTCTGACTGTGTAACGTTTGGACACACGCTATAGCCATTCTATGACAGCTGTCCGATCGTAACGGCGACACACGGTGTGTGTGTGTGTGTGTATATATGCTTCTTGCGCGCTTCCGAACTAAGGGCGTGGCTTATTTCAGGAAAGCGAGAATGACTGTGCTTTCATAACACAGTGATCGTGGCTTTAAATGAAGAAGCAAATCGTGAGTTAGAACCACGATATTCTTCGTTTTGAATGACTATAGCATCGTCGCTTCGAGAGACGCTGCAGTATCGTCGTTTCAAACAGCGTTTTTTCTCTCCGTGTAGGAATTCTTATCAGGATTTTGTCATTTTTTACACAGAGAGAAATTTTTGGTTACAGCAACCATTGATTTAGTAAAATATGAGCCCACCAAAGTTTTGGGTAGTACAACCAAAACTTTAAGCACGATAACCAAATTATTGGATATTGCAACTCAATGATCAGTCATAAAAATTGAGCATTAGTTGTTATAACAGAAGCTTTGGTTGTCATAATCCAAAGTTTTGGTTGTAGTAGCCGAAACTTTGGTGGGTCTATATTTTACTTAATCAATGGTTGCTGTAACCAGACCATTTTTCTCCGTGTAGGGAAATCAAAATCACTAGGGATTTCTTTATCCTACTTTACAATTCAAATATAAAGATTGGAATTCCATGCCGTTTTCACACTCAAATTCCAGATTTTGATGACTCCATTTTTTTTGAATCTCGATTTTACTTTATCAAGCACATATATTTTTCTTTATCCAATTTATTGCTTTCCATCGAAACTATAATTTTTCAAAAATCAGCAAATACTAAAATCCATGGAAACTCATTCATAGGTTTAACTCCTCGAAATAATTTCTTCATTCCAGGTCAATTTGCGAGCCAGACTTGATGGTCGAATACTGACTTATATCTGTACTGCCTGCAACTTGGAATTCGCTTCAGTGCCACTTTACCTAAATCACGCATGCTTTGTCCCCGACGATAACCAGGACTCGTACACAGGATTCCATTGCATGTATTGCAACATGAACCTGCCTTCCAGGACCTCTCTCTTGGATCACGTCGAAAAAAGCCACTTCGCCAGTCAATCTTGTTGCAAAATATGCTTCAAGGAATTCGATTCTCGAAAATCCCTTAGGAATCATATTTTGCAGAATCACAAGCCTGCAAAATGCATTGGTCAAAAAATTTTGAGTCTAGCTCTACAGGGAGTCAGCCCAGATCAAAATTTGGAGTGTCCGAAATGTGACTACATTAACAATGACTTGGATGATTTCGTGGATCACGTTCTCATTCACAGACCCCATATTTGCAGCTTTTGCAACTGCGATAAATTCACTACGAAAAATGAGCTTCTTGGGCACCTGAAGTTACATATTGAAAAATATAATCATGTTTGCAGTAAATGTAAATGCAGGTAAAGCCAAGAATTGAAATCAGGCACATGATATTCATTATACATATTGTTATTTAAAATTTCAGGTGTCCATCAGAGAAAATCTTGGAAAGACATCGCAGGTATCCAATTACTTGGTGTACCATCAAACATACGACTGCAGATATTTACATGAAGCATGTAATAGGACACCTGGAAACCGATAAAAATAACTGCCATTGCTTGAAATGTGTTCACGAATCGAGGTGAAAATTTTGCAATTCCAAATACTCCAACTTCAAAAATAGTAACTGTTTTTGAAAAAAATTATTTCAGGGAAAAGATCCAATGTTTTGTGTGCCACGCCTGGTGGACTACAGAAGCCAATGCCAAAGAGCACATGAAACAGTGCATTTCAGATGTCAGAAATAATTTGCCCAAAAAAGTTTGCAAGTATTGTTACTGGATCGAGGCATTCGTGCAGAATGAAATTGATAAGATAAAAGAAACCGAGGAAAACAGTTGCTTTTACTGTGATATACCATTCAAAAAACCTCGTTTCCTTTACTTGCATTACCTCAAGTACCATCCAGCACATAAGGAAAGATGTTGGACGTGCAACAAATACTTCAGGTATTTATTTGGAGAAGTATAAATTATGAACTGCTTGAGAAAAATTCTGAATATCTTTCAGGTTAACAGCCGATTTGAAAACCCACAAATTCCTCCACACACAAAGGAAAAAACACGCGTCTTGTCTGAAATGCTTCAAATCCCTGCACAACTTGTGGAACCAGAAGGAATTGGAAAATATGTTACAATTCAAGGCAGATGACCCAAAGTCTCAAACATTGATTTGCATTGGTTGCAACAGTGCATTTAACGACGTGAATTCACTCAAGCATCACACTCAGAATGAGTGTTACCATCTGCAAGAAAGCGAAGAGGAAGAGATGAGCTTTGGACAACTCATTGCAGACATTGGAGATACTTCAAACTTGGTGGAAGTGAAGGAAGAAAACATCTGTAAGGAATATGTTGAGACAAATTAAAAAAAAAAAGAAATGGCAAACACTAGATTAAAAGAATGTATGGTTTATGAATGTTAAACACTTTTGCTACGAAATAAAGTTTAATCCATAAAATAAATACATTACCAAATGTCTTATCCCTGTTTTTGAAAAGATTTTTTTCTCACGAAATAAAAGTTGTGATTTGAATAACAAATGTGTAACAAGTAACGATTGAATTAATGGTTTCACTGGTTTTAATCAACGAGTAATTTCAAAAGTTGATCAGGTGAACGGGAAAACAAGCTGTCGGCGTTCTGATATAAATTCTGCTCGTCGTGACACGCGTCGTACAGTTGCCTGTAGATCGCTCCGATGATTTCGAATGATCTTCTTTGCGCCACGGTTCGATGAGTGTTGCTTTGTAACAAACTTATTTGTGGGAGTAGCAGAACGTCTGGCATCGCCAAAAAGGTCTCCAATTTGTTCTGTAAAAATTGAATTCATAGTTTTTGCAGTAAAACCCAAAGATTCCCATGTTCACGTTAAAAGTTTACGTAAACTGTATGTAAATTTAATGCAAACATCGTGTAAACCTTGTGCGTAGGCAAAAGAGGGTTTTGGGGGTTCAAATGAAGGTTAAGTTAATTATTGTTTTATGTAGAAATAAACAAATAGGAATAATGAACATGAAAATCAATTAGAATATAAACAAAAAGAAAATAATGCGTTGGATACAATTATTTAAATAATTATTGAATAATTTCACTAACTACAGAATTTAGAAGAATGATTATTATGAATGTTTGGCTAAATGACGTAGGAAAAATAAATTGAAGGAATTGTTTGAACTCGCTGATTAAAAAAATAAAAAACCAGATTTTACGAAAATGTTGAAAATATAAGATAACATTTCTGGAGGTTTGAAATTCTAGAAATTTTGACAGAACATAAAAAAATCCAAAAGTATTTCGAATCTGAAGAAATACTAGAAGTATCAAAATTCTATGAAATAACTGTTTTCTGAAAAATCTGAACAAATACGTTCGTATACATAACTTTGAATTTTAGACCGCAGAACTATAAAAAAACGTACATAAAATCTACAGAAATATCAGAAGTCTATAAAAATGCTATAAAAAGCTGAAAAAAATCTAGAAAACCGAATTATAGAAGTCTATTACAATTATTGTTTCGCGTAAAAATAAAAAAATAGGAATAATAAACTTGAAAATCAATGAAAGTAATAACAATATCAATATAATGCGTTGACTTAATATTATTGATTTTCAAAAAAGAAGTAATCAATAAAAATAAGAAAAAAACCTAATGAAAATTGGTGAAAATGATCAAAACTGTACCTCATGAAATCTAAAGGATGTAACGAATGGTTTTCTGTTCATTTTCAGATTTAAACAGAATTAAGAATTTTTAATTTCACTAACTTAAAATTCAGGAGAATTATAATTATAAATGTTTGGCTGGGATAACGTAAAAACAATAAATTTAAGTACTTGTTTTAACCCAAAAATTAATAAAAAAACTATAATGTACAAAACTATTAAACATTCGAAAAATTTTGAACTCTCGAGCATCGAATTCTCGAATTTTGAACAAAAATTCATAAAAATACCAAAAAGTATTTCAAATCATAAACAAACTGAAGAAATAGTACAAGAATTAAAATTCTATAAAAGAACCGTTTTCTGAAAAATCTGAACGTTCGCGATCTAAATAACTTAAATTTTAGACCATCGAATTTTAAAAACTTAGATTATTACTATACGAATTATAAAAAACTACTAATTTTAAAAAATGTATACATTACTTGTTTTCAAAAAACTTACTTATATTAATTACATATAAAAAAAAATATTGTTATATAAATCTATAGAAATACCAGAAATATATAGGAATACTAGGAAACTTAACAAAATTTTCTAATCACTTTAAAAAGTAAGAAAATATAAAAAACTAATAAGATAATCAAAATCTACGTAGATCTAGTTTTCCCAGACTTCTTTAAAAAATACTGCCCTACTAAGTTGGAACCTTAAAAAATCCTTATAAAATCCTAATAAAGACTTTTATAAAGTGACCTTATAAAATCCTTATAAGGATTTCAAGAATTTTATAAAGTTCCCTTATAAAATCCTTATAAGTTTATGTAAATTTTTTAAGGATTACGAAATTTTATAAAATTTTTTCCTTATAAGGATTTTATGAGGTCACCTAATAAAGAATATCAATTTTTATAAGGATTTTTCAAGGGTGCCTTATAAAAAATGGAAAATTTTATAAGGAATTCAGATTTTTATGAGGATTTTATAAGGTTTACATAAGGTTTCAAGTTAATAGAATGGAGTTCAATTGAAATTAGAATTTTAGAAATATGTAGAGTGAATTATGAAAACACAATAAATCTGAAAAAATAACACAAAATACAACAAAGTTGTATAAATAGCATAAAAATACAGAAATTCCTAAAATACCGAAAAAATATTTTTTTTTTTCGGATTTTATGATTTTTAATCTTTGATGATCTAGTATCAATAACAAGATTTGTAAATTTTACGAATTTCGGATTTTCAAAGATATATAAATTTTGTATTCCAGAGTCAAACAATTTTCAAATACATATTCAATGAAATGGAACACAATTTTTGTGAATTTAAGTCTCTGAGCTTAGAACTTTGTCTTTTTCTAATATTTTTAGTATTTTCCATATTTTCTCATTATTTGTACAACTTGAACCGTTTTCTAATATTATTTATTTATTAATTAAACTGTTCTCAAAATTTTCAATATTTTTATACATTTTCAAGAAAATTATATAATAACAAGTTTTTTCTGCGTACGCCCCTGAAATAAACAGTTATAAATATATATAAAAAATTATGACTTTTGGTTTAATTACCGTGAATTCTTTCACACTCAGAGGGTCCATACCGGGAATAGTCGAAAGTGGTTTTTTCTCCCTGGAATAATCTTGTAAAATAGTATAGATCGGGCCAAGATTCAGATTGGCGACCAAAGCACTGGCTTGTTCCGAGGTCAGAGTGTCTAATTGGGCGTCTGATTGAGCCTGTTATAAAAATGAAATAACCAAAAAATAGTAAATTACAAGCAAAGACGACAATCTTAAACAAAGTACAATGACTTACCTGTAATCGTTCTAATCTTTGGTCCATGTATTCATACAAAGCTAAAGTAGATTGAATTTGGTGCATGCAGTTGAGAAGATAGACTGCCATGTCTACCGTTGGCAGTCTAAAAGCTGTTTCGTTGACTTCTTGTAATAACGGGTCAATTATGCAGGAGACAATCTACAAATAGTAAATTTGTAACAGTGTGAATTTCACTGTCATGACACAAGGGTATATATCTTTTTATTTCATTAACAAATACACTTAATGTTTATTGTTACAAACACAGAAGCCACGAAAACTTGAAGATCACCTGCAGCATGTCTTTCTCGCGATCCTCTGCAATACTCGCGACCGACAAAACTTGGTTCAACAGCGTGAGAAGTCTAGAAACAGAGGGAGCCGGAACCAAATCCGTTCCTGGTCTATCCGCTCGTTCTCCCAAAGCAGCGCGGGTTTCTCTTTGCAATCTGCTGACGAAACTCTTCTCGCAGAGGTCCAACATATTACCCAGAGTAACGTCCAAAACGCTGTCTTGTATTGTTGGCTTCAGAAGCGTCCTGTAAAACCTAACAAGGGTCATGACGGAATAGAGTACAGTAGATGGCGCGTCCATCGCAGTTATGTGCTCGATCCTGGATTTCAGAGGATGGCAAAGGCCTTCTGTGATGTTCCCCAGAGCTTGCTGTATTTGGTCCATGATTTCTGGCAACAGCAACAAAATTTCGATGGGTCTCGATTTCGTAATATGCAGTACAATGACTTCTAACAAAAGCTATACCAGTTTTGTCACAAGCTTTGACAAGAGTCATGAGGTTTTCTTTTTCTACAGGAATTGCCTGGTGCAACCATGCGAGAATGTCGCCAATGTATCTTTTGGGGTCGTGGGCGTGCATTTCTATGGGATTTGGAGCTCCAGTTGTTCCTTTTCCCAAGGTTAATGCATCGATGAAAGCCCCAACAAGAACTGATCGTCTGGCAGTGCAGTACTCGTCCAGAATGTACCTTCAAAAATAGTAAAAACTTTGGGCAACTGTTGATTTGGGGCAGGCGCGTTCTCAGAAAAAATTTTCGGGGGGGGGGGGGGTGTTGAATTCAATTTTTACTTCAGTGAACGTTTTACACATTGCCCAATACAACTATCTTTTTTGATGGTTTCGATATAAAAAACTAGATGTATATCCCGCCTCCAAACGTCATACTGTAGCACCTAGATATACAAATAACTATTTCCCCTGACACATTCTCTAGGATCTTGAAAATCACCATCTTTGAAATCATTCTTACTTGAAAAGTACAGGTCTTTCTTGTAATTTCCCCATGGCTTTGACGAGCAAAAATGCCAAGCGCTCGTTCTCGATGTGCCGACATTGACTTTGCGTCCAACGATACAGTCTTTCTAAAGCTGCTTCTTGCAAAAGCGTCATTCTTTGCATCACGTCAAGAGCCAATTTTTGGTGGCCAGATTGCATGAGAATTCTGCAGTTTCCGTGAATTTCCTGAACGCGATTGACGACAGAGAAAAATTCCTCTGTGATTGGAGACTCCCTAGAAGCGCCATGCAAAACTGCCATTTCTGACGAAGTCAGTTGAAATGTTTTTATGAAGGCGTTGGCAACTTCTTGTTGCATGAATAGTTTTTGGCTACAAAAAAATAATTTATATTCATGTTATAAACATTTTTAATATTATTATTTTTTTTTTAAAGATAAATAATATTATCGAAACCTTTCATTTTGGTATTTCGACGTTTTGTCAATAAGTTGAACAGTCTGAGTTTTCGTAGTCTGCAACCGATCAGTCATATTTTTCACTGTTTTATCCATTTCAGAAACGTGCTCGTACATTGTGTCTAAGGTAGTTTTGACTTCTCGAAAAGCTGACAAAAAATCCTCGCTTATACCTAAACTGCGTCTTTCGATTTTGCTACGCAGATTTCTTCGAGCGCTCAAACTGTTGTCAGTAAAAAATGTTGACAGTTCTTTCAGAGCTTCCAGAGTTTCCTGGAATGAGTTCTTATTGGAGAGACTTTTGGATTTCAAAAAGGTCCAAATCATTTATTGATATTGTTGATTTTATCTTTCAAAAGTTTTCAAATTCTGGATTTTTAAGTTAAATATTTTATAATTTTTTATCTGTATTTTATAATTATCCAGAAATAATTTTTTTATTGTCATTTAAACATAATATGAAGTTTACAGGGTTGGGTTTAGGAATTTGATGCCCTTAGGCAGTTTCGAAAATTTCCTCCCTTCCCCCCCCCCCGCCCCTCCAAAAAAAAACAATCTTTTTCAAAGAAAATAATTAAAGTTCAGATAATTGGAGAATTACATGAATTTCGAGTTTTTCATTTGAATTTAAAAAAATTATAAAAGAGAAAAAATATAGCAAAATTGAAAATATGTCAAAATTTGAAAAATTTGGAGATTCAGATGTTTTTTACAACTTAGTGATTTCAAAATTTACATTATTTAGAACATTTTAGCAGATTTTGTTATTCTATCATAATTTCATTAATTTTTCCCACTTTATGAACGCTATGAATTATTATAATTTTGAAATTTCGAAGAAGACTGACATTCTGAAAATTCACTCAATTATGTGGAATTCAAATATTCAAGCAATATCCAAAATTGTATAAATGTAATTGATAAGGGAAATCGAATAGTTGTCAGACATTTGAAAATTTCGGAGATTGCAAGAATTTCAATATTGTAAAAAATGACTCATTTTTATGCGAATCAGGTAGTGCACTTGTGCTCGCTAGGTGGCTACACAAAATTTTTTTCTCGAATCATCATTTTTAAATTTTCGTTCACCGCGTTAATATCTTTCATAATCTTCAATGATTAATAAAATTGAGAAATTTCGTCACATATAGAATATTTTTCAAACTTTATGCCTTTTGTAAAATTCGTTAATTTTTATTATTTAGAAAATGCTTGAAGTTGGAAAATTTGATGATATATGGAAATTTAAGCGTTCTGAAAGTTCGAGACAAAAAATGGTGGCCAAAATTTATTGATAAGTTTATAAAAATTTAGAAATAATGAAAATAAAGACGTTTAGATAATTTAAAAAATTCTACTAATTGTAAGAAAATTTCAGTTAGTCTGAACATTTCAGCAAATTTTGTTATTCCATCATAATTTCATAAATTTTTCCCACTCTATGAATCTTGTGAATTATTATAATTTTGAAATTTACAAGAAGACTAACATTCTGAAATTTGACTACATTTCGTTAAATTCAAATATTCTAGTAATTTTCAAAATTGTAGAAATGTGATTGATAATAAAGGAAATTGGAAAAATCAGACATTTGAAAATTACAGATTGAAACAATTTCAATATTGTAAAAATTTACTCATTTTTATGAATATCATTTATTTTCTTCAATGATTACTAAAAGTCAGAAATTTAGTCACATTTAAAATATTTTTTAAACATTATGGCTTTTGTAAAATTAATTAATTATAAATATTTCGAAAACGCTTGGAGTTAGAAAGTTTTACGATGTATGGAAATGTTATCGTTCAGAAATTTCGAGACAAAAAATGATGGACAAAATTTATTGATAAGTTTATAAAAATTTAGAAATAATGAAAATAAAGATGTTTTAACAATTTTAGCAATTTTTCTATGAAAATTTCAGCTATTCTGAATATTTTAGTAAATTTTGTTATTTCATCATAATTTCATAAATTTTTTCGACTTTAGAAACCCTGTGAATTATTATAATTTTTTGAATTTTCAAGAAGACTGACATTTTGAGTGTCCACTTAATATTGTTTAATTCAGATATTCAATCGATATTTAAAATTGTAGAAAAGTAATTGATAAAGGAAATTTTAAAAGTCAGACATTCAAAAATTTCGAAGACTGTAAGAATTTCAATATTGTAAAAATCTAATAATTTTTATGAATATATTTCATAATCTTCAACGATTAATAAAATTAGGAAATTTTGTCACATTTAGAATATTTTTCAAGTTTTATGCCTTTTGTAAAATTCATTAATTATAAATATTTCGAAAATGCTTGGAATTCGAAAATATTAAGATATATGAAAATTTTAGCGTTCTGAAAGTTCGAGACGAAAAATGGTGGCCAAAATTTATTGATAAGTTTATAAAAATTTAGAAATAATGAAAATAAAGATGTTCTAACACTTTTAGCAATTTTCCTATGAAAATTTCAGTTATTCTGAATGTTTTAACAAATTTTGTTATTCCATCATAATTTAATACATTTTTCCCACTCAACTATAAGAATTATTAAAATTTCGAAATTTCCAAGAAGACTGACATTCTGAAAATTCACTTAATATTGTTCAATTCAGATATTCAATGAATATTCATAATTGTAAAAATGTGATTGATAAGGGAAATTTGAAAAGTCAGACATTTGAAAATTTCGAAGGTTGCAAGAATTGCAATATTGTAAAAATTTGATCATTTTTATGAATATCATTCATATTATTCAATGATTACTAAAAGTCGGAAATTTTCCACACATTCAAAATATTTTTTTAAATTTATGTCTTTTGTAAAATTCATTAATTATAAATATTTAGAAAATGGTGGGAGTGAGAAAATTTTAAGATATATGTAAATTTTAGTGTTCTGAAAGGTCGAGACAAAAAATGGTGGGAAAATTTATTGATAAGTTTATAAAAATTTAGAAATAATGGAAATAAAGATGTTTCAAAAACTTTAGCAATTTTTCTATGAAAATTTCAGTCATTCTGAATATTTTTGCAAATTTTTTTTTAATCATAATTTCATAGATTTTTCCCACTCTAGGAACCCTGTGAGTTATTATAATTTTGAAATTTACAAAAAGACTGACATTCTGAAAATTGAATAAATTTTGTTAATTCAAATATTCCAGCAATTTTCGAAATTGTAGAAATATGATTGATAAGAAAAATTCGAAAGGTCAGACATTTGAAAATATCGAAGATTACAAGAATTTCAATATTGTAAAAATTTACTCATTTTTATGAATATCATTCATACTCTTCAATGATAAATAAAAGTCATAAATTTTGCCACATTTAAAATATTTTTCAAACATTAAGACTTTTGCAAAATTCATAAATTAATAATAGTTCAAAAATGCTCGTAGTTGAAAAATTTCAAGTTATATAGAAATTTCATAAAAAAATTCTAGACAAAAAATGGTCGAAAAATTTATTGATAAATACCTATATAAAATTTTAGAAATTAGGAAAATAAAGATATTTCGACAATTTCAGCAATTTTAATTGGCGAATTTCTGTTATTTCGAACATTCCATTAGATTTTGAAAATTTTGTAGATGTTCACGTTTTTTATATGGACCTCAAAACGAAAATTTTGAATCCTGCATAATTCGTTATTTTAGATTAATAAAATGTTTGTGTGTCGCGTTAAAGAGTTGCTAATAATGTATGAAGAAATTTAAATTAACAGTTAGCATTTTCAATTAGAAGAAAAAATTATTGTACCATCAAACTTACTATGTTGCTATATATTAACCAACAAAATAAGCAAAAAATCCTTACATCAGTTATATAAATATTGAAATTTCTACTCAATTTTAGTTTCTCTTAGCTAAAACGAATTTCAAATTCCCATTGCAATATAACAATTACCAAACATTAGTATTAAATAAGCATGACATTGTAATTTACAATACAAATAGCAAGATTTTTATTTTATAATTATTACTCAAGTGCTTTTAGTAAATAAAAATCATTCCAATATAAATATTCAATTTAACTTTTGTCTAAAAAATAAATCATCAAATGGAAATAGTACAAAACATTTGTACAGAAAAATTGTTTTCTATGAAAATATTCTAGTTTTTATTACCTTGTCATTTTCTAGTCGAGAGTCCAATAATTTATTGACTCGTCGAACAAAAGGTGAAGTTTTATCTTGAAGAGCCATTTTTTATGGAGAGTGTCACATCCAATGAGTTTTTAAAATTAGAAAATTTTTGGTTGAATCTGTTGCAATGTTTATTTATTTATTTTTTTTTTACACGAAAACATATGGGTAATTGTTTACACACATACACACCCAAACACACACATATGTGTTTTACTATATACAGGGTGTACCAAAATCCCCGTACCAAAAAGAAATCCAATATTCCTTTTTGAATTTCAAGTCGAAAAGTCCTTTGCCACTTTTTACAAAACTTAATATTAAAAAAGTTATTCACGTTTGAAATTCAAACAATAAACGCGCTCTTACGAGGAGTGGGGAAAAAAAACGTACCAAAATTTACTCAAATTTGTTTCATATTTTTCTGAGTCAAAAAGTCCTTTGCCACTTTTCGCAAAACTCAAAATCAAAAAAGATATTCGAGTTAGAAGTTTCAACCAATCAGATTTTTCAGATTTTAAACTTGAATGTCTTGAATATCTTTTTTGATTTTTAGTTTTGTGAAAAGTGGCACCCTCGCGGTCCCTCGGTCCATGGAGTTCCATGGACAGCCGTGGACAGCCGTGGACTGAAATCTGAGCCTGAGTTTTTAAAGCAAAAACTGACAAATCAAGACACGTAGAATGAAAATGTTGCATTTTAATGTTGCAATGTAATCTTGTGAAGTTCAAAACGCTGATAAACTATTTTTTTTTTTCGTAGAAATCGAATAATTGAATTTTAAATAGATTATTACAAATCACATTTAGAATACTTTCAAGTGTAAAAAAACTCAATGTTCATTTTGCGCACATTATTTTACAGTATCGAACCCATTAAGGGGCATTTTGTAATTAATTTATTTGCCTTTGAAAGGTGTAATTTGAAAGGTTGGGCACCACTTTTGTGATGGCTGAGAATCCGTGAGCACACATGGTGGCCGTAATACACGGACGCTGTATCCATCTAGGCCGATAAGTGCAGCCCTCTGCATTCTATTGTCAGTGGCTTTCAGTGGCTTTATGGGCTGTTATGAGCTTTATGGCCTTCGTTGAACGCAGAAGTTGCGTCGCGTCGCGTCGCGCGTATCAATGACAATCGGTCCTTTATTGTTTTTAATTTGTTAATTAATAATTCACAATTAACTAGGTAATTCGGTAAAGTGTATTCGAATGTTCGAGCGACTACGATGAATAATGGATGGGATTTTTACAATCAGATAAGTATTTTGTTAAGGTTCTTGTAAATAAATAAATGCGATGAGTTGTGAACTACTAATTATCGATTTCACGCA
>JAPYZL010066440.1:0-22900 GCA_030522825.1 Platygaster orseoliae | reverse complement strand
TTTGTGCGATTTTTTGTCGGTTTTTGAGAGTGGCCGTCATTACCCCACTATTTTTCTAAATGACGAAAACCAACTTTTTTTAAAGATTCTAATTTTTTAAATTTGAATTAAAAATTTTTGAATCTGCCGATGTACTTTGTTACCATTTGAGTTACACTTATTATCTTAACTTTAGTTTGATCAAAAATTTCAATTTTGGATGTGTTTTGATGCTGAATGAAAACTATGCTGTCATTACCGCACTTTCACCTACACATTTTTCATTCATTTGGAAAATTTAAAAATTTCGTTTTATATAATAACTTTGATGATAAATAGTGTAGTCGTTTTTTTTGTATTTTGTTTTTCTACTAAATGGCTTATCACGTACGACTCATTACGTGATTTGTGATGAAACGTCTTGAAACTTTATTTTAACGCTATTGCAAACAGTTACATTGAACTTCATCAATTGATTATTCAGGCAGCTCTGCAAATAAAATTCTGTTATCGTCGAAGTGGATATATCATTCTGATTTTTTTTGGCAAACAAATATTTATCGAAATCAAAGTTCAATTTGGGACTTGTTAGCTTTGCTTAAAAATAAAGCATGGTCGTGTATTTTGAAAAATGACAAGTGGGTTTTGCATTTCTTTTTTTTTTTTTTTTTTTTCTTGATTGTGATTGTTTATTCGGTTTTTGATTTTTTGGCTTATCTTGAAGCTAAATATGTCAATAATGTATGGTCAGAGGAATTTTTTTTTGGTTTCGAAATATTTTTAGAGTTGAGTAAATTGGGTTGTATGGATGGGTTAATTTACTAGAATAGGATAGTAGGATTTTAAAACAATTAATAATTCGAGATTAGGAAGCAAGGACTGAACAAAAATTAAAGAAAATGTAGGAAATTCTTTGAAACATACTTTTCCTAAAAAACTGACGGAATATTTTTTTTTTATTCTTTTTGATTTTCCTAGACTAATTTTGTAATTTAAATATTCTAACATTTATAGTGAATAAAGAAATTGATAATGCATATTCACATATAAAATTTTCAAGATTAAAATGTCAAATTCAGTTCTGACAATATTAAAATTTTCAAAACAGAAAAATTACAATCTCCTTCTTTAATAGATTCATATTATGTCAAAAGTAAGATTGTCATAAAGAAACTCAAAATTGTTTAAAACCGAGTTTCGAAAGAAATGCTACAATTACTGTCTATTACATTTTTCTTTTATAATTTTTTCATCGAACAATTTTCATATTTATCATGAAAAAAGTCAGAAAAAAACTGAATAAAAAAAACAAAAAAAACTGGTTGTAGAAAGTGAACAATTCCAAAATCAAACATCTATAAGTAATCAAATTCTTAGTTTAAAACATGAATATAAAAAACAAATCACCCCCCCCCCTTTGATAAATTCACATTACAAAAAAAAATGAGAAATTCAAATTGAACAAAAATCTCAAAAAAGAATAATCCGAAAAAAAATTCCGGTTTTGGTCTGACAATGAGTAATTTTTTTAGTTAAATTTAGCACTAAAAACGTTTTAAAAATTATAGTGAATAGAAAATTATAAACAATACATTTTCCGATCAACTTCATAATAAAATTTCTCAGTTCATGAATAAAAGTATAAGAATGTTAAACATTTTTAAATTCAGCATCTGTAACAAATTGAATACTCATTGTCAGTCTGATAAATAAACATAAAATAGCCCCCCCCTTCGCCCTTGACTAATCTTTATTTATTAAGTAAAAAAACACAAACTGAAATATATCTAAAAAAGCAATAGAAAAATCTTTTAAACATATTTAATGTCCAAAATATTCAAAAATAATGACGATTGATTCCATTCGATTTTTCCAATAAAATACATTTTTTTTTTATTTCAAAAAAACGTAAATCGAATTTCTAGACTCAACAAAAAACTTATAAAAAAAAAAACAAATTTTTGAATTTAAACAAACTCTAAGTTCAAGACATAAATTTCACAAAAAACCTTAACCCCCTAAATTAATATACATCCCAAAAAAAGCAGAAAAATACACTACCATTATTAAAAAAACCAACCCCAAAACCCCTGAAAGCCTATTTTCTGCCAAAAGTGCTTAAAACAAGTACCAATAAAAAAATCTTCAAAACAACCCCCAAGTAGTAAAAAAAAAACAAAATTCCAAAGATACCTGAGATATTTTCCCCACTATAAAGAAATACATAAAGGCAGGATCTGGCAAAGGAAGTTTCAAAGATGAGTTAAAAGCATCGTCTGTCTTGCAGGAACTTTTTTCCTCGTCTTGAAAACGAAAAAGTTGAAAGCAAGTAAGGGTGGGGGGTGACGAAAAAAAAAAAAGGAAAGAAAGATGCCGGGAGTTTCCGAGCGCTGCAAAAGGGGTGGCTTGTAAAGCGGACCGTTGCCATGGATATTTGCATGCATCCAATAAACGGTGGCTAAGGGGCTCTCGACTTGCTTAGGGTAAAAAGTGAAAGAGGGCCGCTAAACTTTATCTCCCTTTTCCGTCCGCGCGCTTCTTCATCTTTTTCCCTCGCGTTTTCGAGACCCCCGACGACGCCCCCCTCCAGCCCCGTCCCGCACTGTGAAAAACCGCCACTTCAAACATCCAAGAAGTGAAAATAAAGTGCGCGAGAGGCGAATTCGCGATTTTTTTCAGCCCTTCGCGATTATTTGGGGGCGTCGCGGGAAACGCGACCTCAAAGGGCCGGAAATTTCCTTGTTTCGGAGGAATGTTTTCGTGGATATATGCGAATGTTTTGAAAGCATAAAAAAGTTTTTTTGTCTGTTATAGAAGGTTTTTTTTTACAATTGATCTTTTTTCAACTTGAATATTTTTTGGACAATAATGCTTTAACAAAAATTATTATTTTCTTTGGCGATTCTCTAAATTTGTTAGATTTAAAATACATTTTCTGTTGATTGAAAATATTATATTAATTTTAAATAAGTCAGAATAACTCTTAAATTACTAGAAATCTATAAAATTTTTGATGTGTAAATACTATATTCTGAAAAATCTATTAGAATACAGAGAAATAATTGAATTTTAAATTACATAGCTGAGTAGTTTATGAATACTTATATTTATTCATAAAAATATTAAAAAGTTATAAGAATACGAAAAATCTTTCAAAATTTTATATATCTTCGAAAAGAAAAACAATAAAAATACTAGCAGTATATTCAATAATATAAATAGATGTCTACAGAATTTTCTAAAAAATATGTAAAAATACTAGTAATTCATAAAATTCAAAATTAATTAAGAAGTCAATTAATAAAAAACATAAAACTCGAAATTACTAAAGAAATTCAATAACTGAATTAATAAACTTAATGAGACTCAAAATTGATTAAGAATCCTAAAAGACTCTAAAATTACTAGAAATCTATAAAATATTTGATATGTAAATAATATATATTGAAAAATTTTTTAGAATACAGAAAAATAATTGAACTCTGAATTTCATAGCTGCGAAGTTTATTAATACTTACATTTATTCAATAAAATATTGAAAAGTTATGAAAATACGAAAAGTTCTTATAAATTTTATAAATCTTCACAAAGAAAAACAATAAAAATACTAGCAGTATATTCAATAATATAAATACATGTCGATAGAATATTCTTGAAAATCTGTACAAATACTAATAATTCATAAAATTCAGAATTAATTAAAAAGTCAATTAATAAAAATCATAAAACTTGAAAAATAAAGAAATTCAATAACTCAATTAATAAACTTAATGAGACTCAAAATTAATTAAGAAATCTAAAAAACTATAAAATTACTAGAAATCTATAAAATATTTGATGTGTAAATACTATATTCTGAAAAATCTATTAGAATACAGAGAAATAATTGAATTGCGAATTTCCTAGCTGAGAAGTTTATAAATATTTACATGTATCAATTAAAATATTGAAAACTAAGGAAAATACGAAAAATCCTAACAAATTTTATAAATCTTCAAAAAGAAAAACAATAAAAATACCAGCAGTATATTCAATAATATAAATACAAGTCGATAGAATATTCCTGAAAATCTGTAAAAATACTAATAATTTATAAAATCAGAATTACTTAAAAACTCAATTAATTAAAATCATAAAACTTGAAAACTTGAAAACTAAAGAAATTCAATAACTCAATTAATAAACTTAATGAGACTCAGAATTAATTAAGAAATCTCAAAAACTCTAAAATTACTAGAAATTTATAAAATATATGATGTGTATATACTATATTCTGAAAAATCTATTAAAATGCAGAGAAACAATTGAATTTCGAATTTCGTAGCTAAGAAGTTTATGAATACTTACATTTACTTATAATAATATTCGAAAGTTATAAGAATACGAAAAATCCTTATAAATTTCATAAATCTTCAAAAACAAAAACAATAAAAATACTAGCAGTATATTCAATAAAATAAATACACGTCGATAGAATTTTTTTGAAAATTTGTAAAAATACTAATACTTATAAAAATTCTTAATTTGTTAAGAAGTCAATTAATAAAAATAATAAAACTCGAAATTACTAAAGAAATTCAATAACTCAATTAATAAACTTAATGAGACTCAAAATTAATTAAAAAATCCAAAAAACTCTAAAATTACTACAAATCTATAAAATATTTGATACGTACATACTATATTCTAAAAAGTTTTTTAGAATACATAAAATTAATTGAACGCCGAATTTCATAGCTGCGAAGTTTATGAATACTTACATTTATTATTAAAAATATTAAAAAGTTCTAAGAATATGAAAAATCCTTAAAAATTGTATGAATTTCCAAAAAGAAAAACAAAAAAATACTAGCAGTATATTCAATATTATAAATACATGTCAATAGAGTTTTCTTGAAAATCTGTAAAAATACTAAGAATTCAGAAAAAATCAAAATTAATTGAGAACTTAAATACTAAAACACATAAAACTCTAAATTACTAAAGGAATCCGAAAACTTGATTAGTAAACCGCATAAAACTCAAAATTACTAAAGAAATCCAGAAAACTCTAAAATTACTAGAAATCTGTGAAATATTTAATATATAAGTATTCTGAAAAATCTATTAGAATCAGAAAATTAATTGAACTTCCAATTTCATAGCTGCAAAGTTTATAAATACTTATATTTATTCATAAAAATATTGAAAAGTTATAAGAATACAAAAAATCCTTAAAAATTGTATAAATCTTTAAAAAGCAAAATAAAAAAATACTAGCAGTATATTGGATATTATAAATACTTTTCAATGGAATTTTCTTGAAAATCTGTAAAAATAATAAGAATTTATAAAACTCAAAACTCTACCATGTCAAATTTTATAAATCTATATAAAAATCCATAATAATACTTGGAAACTAATATAATAATAAATAGTAATAATAAGATAATAAATAAACTAATAATAATAATCGAAATCTCTGAATGAGTAGATATTTATGAAGATACTATTTTTAAAATTCTTTCAATCGAATACCACAAATCCATATAACTTTGCATTTTAGAGCATCAAGTTCTTTAAATTGGTAAAGTTATTCATAACAATACTAGAAAAATGATAGAAATACTGATTAGCCTACGAAAATGACCAATTTCTAATTGTGAATTAACTGAATTAAATATTTTCACTCTTGATTTTTCATTTATTTATAAGATAAAAAAACCATTCCTTAGAACTTAATTTTGACTAATTGAATGAGTAACAGTAAACAATTTTTATTATTCATTGTTTTTTGACTGATTTAACAGTTATTTTTGATTATTTACTAGAAACTGTTATTCCATTATGCAAGTTGATAAAATTTAGCTTGAAATGAAAACAATTATTTTTTACATAAAGTTAATTTTCGACTATTTGAAATTGCTCATTTTCAACTTTTAATCAGTGAAATCGACAATAAATATCAAACAAATGATACATTAAATTTATCCTTTACTCAGATATTTTTTAATCATTTAAACTTGTAATTTTCAACTATTTTCTATCAAAATGGTCTACACAGTGAAAAAATTTCAGTCGGTGATTTTCCGTCTTTGATTCAAAGTTATTAACCAGTTCAATTTTTATAGGGATTTTGTCAAACCAACAAATTTCCTTCTACTTTAACAGAAAAATTCCAACTACCTTTTACAGTGTATGAAAAAGTCAAAATTTCAAGTCAAGAAACTCGTTCAATGATTTTCATAAATTTTCGAAAATTCCCGCACTTCTTCCCAGATTTCAGAAAACTCCAGAGAAATATCTGAACACATCATTTCGACAAGAGAAAATTCAGAGCTATTCTCAACGCGAATTCGTTTGTTTTTCGTGCTCTCGTGATCGGAGAAGGAAATGGAATGCGTTCTTTTGAGAAGCGTGTTTTGGCGTTTTAACGAATTACGCGAGCCCCTGGCTCTCATAGCGCCTCCGGGCTGCGGGATCAAAGCTACTCGCGTAATCCGGCCACGTTTGAGCAACGCACAACTCTCGTTCGTGCGCGCCTCGAAACTTGTTGTGGCCAAGATTAACGTTTCTTTAATGGCCCGTATAATATTCCATTACACCGCCATTTTACCCACCATCACGAGCCACTTTTTTTCATCCTAAGTTTCAGGCAAACTTAATACAATAAAAACAAAGAAAAAACCTGAGATTCGTCAAAGCTATACATACTTCTACGATTCGAGTTTATTATTGTTGCGGAAAATGTAAATAATGTTTGATATTTTACTATAACTACTATACAAAACGTAATATTATTAATGACCTCCTTTGATAATATTTTGGAGTTAATCTCTCCGGAAATTTGGAACAAAAAAGTTTCTATTTATCAATTTGATACATGATTTAAAAACAAGCTAAATTCGTACAAAATATTCATTTTTATTGAATTTTAAAAATTTTTATTGAGATATTTAATATCTTTTTTTCCATGTAGGAATCCGCAGAAAAAAAAACAAACAAAAATCGCTGAAAAAGTTACATGCAATGGTCAAAAATTCCCTACAAATAAGTAGTTTTTTATTTATTTTCATATAGTTAATTATATATTATATAATATTATATTAATTATTTTCGCAGTACAAACATTGCATATAATTATGAGGAGGACTTCATTCAATAATTTTAAATTATTAAGTTATAATTTACTTCAAAATGTATTTGCGAAAGAATGTTGACAAAGTTTACAACGTTGAAAAATCACACGAGAGTTTTTTTTCTGAGATTTGAATTATTGATTTAAAATTTGAATCAGAATTTTTATATTTGGAATTCAAGCTCTAGAATTTGAATCAGAATTTCTGAATTTAGAATTCAAATTTCAGAATTTGAGTCGAAATTCTCAGAATTCTTCAATTCTTGAATTTTTTCACTAAATTCAGTGAATTCTTGAATTCATAATTCAAATTTAAGAATATAAAATAAGAATTTCCAAAATTAAATGAAGTTTCACAGTGTATTCTTACGATTTGTTCTTTCTTTCAGTAAGTTTTGAAATTTTTTCAGTGAACTTTCGAATTAATTATTAGAATCAGAATTGTTAAATCTAGAATTGAAATTTCAGAATTTAATTCAGAATTTTTGAAATAAGGATTTAAATTTCAGAATTTGAATAAGTGTTTTTGAATCTGGAATTCAAACTTCAAATTTGAATAAGAGTTTTTGAATTTAGAATTCAAATTTCAGAATTTGAACCAGAATTTTCAGAATTTTAAAATCCTTGAATTTTTCTACTTAATTCAGTGAATTCTTGAATTTTTTTCAATGGATTTTCGAATTTAGAATTCAAATCAGAATTTTTTAATCTAGAATTCAAATTTCAGAATTTGAGTCAGCATTTTTAACTCTAGAATTCCAAAATTCAGACTTTGAATAAAAATTTTCAGAATTTTTGTATTCTTGAATTTTTAAAATTTTCCTTGTTAGAGGCTTCGTCGAATTTGTTTTTTCAAGGTTTCACATTATTTTTGGTAAATCTCTGGAACAAATTTTTGTGTGATTTGTCAACGTTGTCAACTTTATGAACATTGCGAAAGATTGATATTTTCAAATCCTATCAAACTTATCATTTGTTACAATTATCATTATTTAAATAACAATAACGTTATGACATTTACGTATTACAATATTAAACTAACATGAATGTGAGTACGATATTTTACCTAATTATAGAATTTATTTCTATTTTTAAATAGATATGAAAAATACAAAATAAATTACAAGTTTCGAAAATGGAGAATAGAACAATAAAAAATAACGACAAGCCTTTTTGTTTTGTAATATATATTATATTTACATCATATGTAAATTAAATAAGCAAATATAAAATTTGATTGAATAAGTGTTATAAAGAATATTGATTATTTTTTAGATTCATGTTAGATTTTATCATTATACATACATTGTTATTTTGTAGATTTGCGTTGAAGAGTATAATAAGAGGTTGAAAGCTAGAAATGTTATTAAATATTATTATTTTCTGTGATTCATTTTTTAAATTTGGTTATGTTTGGTTCAAAGGATCGTGATTTTATTGTTTTAATCGAATGTTATCATCATTAAATTATTTTTCACAGTACAAACATAATTTATAGATACATAAATTTGTGACCTTTGCATCAAATTTTTGTAGTGATTTTTTGTTTACTTTTTTTAACTGTAGATTATTATTTAGCTTGTTTTGCCAGTCTGCATCAAATCGAATAAATAAAAAAAAAAAAGATTGTTTGAATAAAAGCATTTTACAAAAGCAATGTCAAATTCTAACTCATCCACCCAAAAAACCATGAAATAGACATTTATGTTGTGAAAATAGAATTTTATGTTAATGAATTTGTTTAAATAGAATGTTTAAACAAAAGAATTTTACATAAACAATGTTAAATTCAAACTCAGCAACCTAAAAAAGTATGAAAAGGACATATATATTGTGAAAATGAGGTTTTTGATAAATTTGTTTAAGTAGAATGTTTAAACAAAAAAACTCTACGAAAACAATGGTAAATTCAAACTCAGCAACCTAAAAGAGTATGAAAAGGACATATATATTGTGAAAATGAGGTTTTTGATAAAATTGTTTGAATAGAATATGTAAACAAAAAAATTCTACGAAAACAGTAGTAAATTCAAACTTAGCAGTTTAAAAAACCATGAAATGGACATATATGTTGTTAAAATGAGGTTGTTAATAAATTTGTTTAAATAGAATGTATAAACAAAAAATTCCACAAAAACAATGTTGAATTCCAACTCAGCAACCTAAAAAACCACGAAATAGACATATATGTTGTGAAAATAAGTTTGTTAATTGATGTGTTTAAATAAATTATTCAAACAAAAAAATTTTACAAAAACAATGTCAAATTCTAACTAATCAACCCAAAAAACCATTAAATCGACATATATGTTGTGAAAACAAGATTGTTTATAAATTTGTTAAAACAGATTGTTTACACAAAACATTTTACAAAAACAATGTCAAATTGCAACTCAGCAACCTAAAAAACCATGAAATGTACATATGTATTGTAAAAATAAAATTGTTTAAAAATTTGTTTTAATAATTTGCTTAAACAAAATAATTTCATAAAAACAATGTAAAATCCTAATATTAGCAACCCAAAAAAATTTTGGAAAAAAATTTTTAGAATAACAATTAACAAATCATCATTAATTCATTCTGATATTTGTAAATGATCTCTATCGTCCAAACGCCAACTTTTCGCCAACTTGACAGCGTGACGCTAAAAGCATGATGCGAAAAGCGTGACGCTGTCGTTACGGATTTACCCCCCGGGAAAAGAAGTTCCACTTCAATATTATAAACATCCTTATGAACAAAAATATCAACTTATTTTGTGTTTTTTTATGAATCTTGTTTCGAAGGCATGTATCAAGTTGACGCATAAAAACTTTTCTGTTTCAAATTTATAGGACGGATGCGGGTTAAAAACGCTACATTTTTCTCTTAGTGCCTTTTAACTTACGAATTTTCCCATTTCGTTTTCGAACACAATGCCCTCGGTGTTTTATGTGTTTTTTCGTGTACGTACATTGTGATGTCCCGAAATGGCAAAGCCCATAAACGCGCGTAACGGGGCAGTCAACACTCTGGTTACCGGCTCGGCCATTAATTACTTGGGCGGCCGGGAAATCTCCCCGTTTCATGTTCTCGCGCGATAACATTGACATCGAGCCATGTTCCTCTGGCAAGAACAAAACGAGGGATCCTCTTGGCCATTTCACGCAATGCCGTGTTTCCAGTGGTGCTTCGAGTCATTGTCGAAAATCGTTAAAATGAGCCATGAAATAATTTTGGTTTTTTCATTTGGTGTAGTTCTCTGATAATAATATGCAAATGTATATTCAAATTTAATGAATTTACTGCAATCTACTACATTTTCGATAAACTGTAATTGCAATAAAGAGAATTTTAAATTCTACCAATTCTTAATTTGCAATTTAATTGCAAATTATGTGAATAGTTGTAACATTAAAAATTTTCAACTACAAAACGAATTAATTACATAATAATAGTAAAAGGAGACAAGGAATAAAAACATTAACAAAAGTCGACGTTATAGATTTCATTAAAAATGAACGTAAATTTCAAATATCAAATCCTTGACAAACGGCATACAAAGTAATAGACAAATTTGATTTCCGGTTGATTCTCGTTTTGAATTCCTCGAAATAATTTCTCTTTATAATACAAAGGTTGAAGAACATTCAGTTATAAAAAAAAAACGAATTTTTCAACGTTTCTCCGGGATATTCGAAGAAATCAGTAGAATGAGCATCACTGGCGGCGGTATGGCCGGAGTCAGTGGTGCGAGTAAACCAATAACGCGCCCGCCACGCCGGGTGCCAGATTCAAATCCGACCGGAACCGAGCGCTTCGACAAAAGTAGAAACGAATTTCGCCGGGCCATTTCCAATCCGGCCGCGTACGCTCTGCCTTTCGGATTTGACACGTCATTAGATCGACGCGAGCTTGTACGTGCTGCGGTCACTCTCCTGCACGGCATCCAATTTTTTTTCGTTCAATGAGAAACACGCTTTTATTCATTAAAAACAAACTTAGCAACATATATTTTAATACATTCTATTGTTTTTGAGTATTTTAATGAGTAGAAATCCGGACACCATGAAATAGTTGAAAGTTTCTTTATCAAATAGTGAAACATGATGGTTAATTTAGTAATTTTTCTAATGAATTATTGGTCAAGAATAACTTGTTTTTCAGGAACTGATCTACTTACATAATAGGTAAAAATTACATGCTTGTGAAATTCCAAACGTTTTAAAATAAACAAAATTAAAAAAAAAAGTTTTGTTACAATTAATAGTTAAGGAAATGATTAATTATTGAAATTGAACAAATATAATTCAACATTACAAACTTATTTTTACCTTTTTCTTCGGTGAAGTTGAAAAATCAATTTCCTATCATTTTCGTTTATTTCTCAAAAGTTTTTAATCAACATCCTTAGTTGAAGCAAAAGTTAGTAATGAAAGAAAAGTAACATCAACAAATTACACTTCCCAAGCCTACGATCATTTATTAAACCTTAATCAAATGAAATTTACTTTATCTTCATTTTGTAATTCAATTTTTTGTCGTTATTTTTATTTATTTATCAATATCTGAAGACTCTTAAATCAAAAATTACAATTTCCGTCATACTCAATTCATTTACATAGATTGATAGAGATTGGCTATGACAGTTCGTTAAATAAGTAATGACCAATGGCGAAAAATCAAAGTGCAAAATGAAGATATAAAAAATTTTCCTGAAAAGTGTCGAATAAATGTATAAAAACTTGAATAATATAGTAATGTAAAACTTACGATTCCTTAATTTATTTATATTGGCTCCAACTGATTGAAGTTCAGATTAATAATTAATTTAAAATTCTGGAAAAAAAACATTTTCAAGAAAATCTCTCCTAAATTTTTTTTGTATGCAATAAATCTACAACAAATCGATTTTCCATTTGTTAATAATTTTGGTGACAAAATAATCACATTACTTTTACATAATATTTAATTTAATTCTTGAAACGTTGAAATTATGAAATAATAAAGTGTATATCAACCCTGAAAGTATAATTCGATTATATTCAAAACGTATATACAAAATCGAAACTTTCTGAACTTTGAAAATTTAATAAACTAAAAATCCCGAATTTCAAAGAATCGAAAAATCCCTAAAAAAGAATATTTTTTTTAGAAAACCTCTCCTTCACATTTTCCATTGGCATAATAATATATATCAAAAATTAATCGATTTTCTATTTGTAAATAATTTTCGTCAGGAAATAATCACAAAATGTCATAAAATACTTCGAACTATACAGAATGGAGTGAAAAAGTACTAAAAATGAATGTATTTATTCAAGTAGTTTTCTGAAAAAGTTAAAGAAATATTGAAGATTTATAAAATTTGGAATTCTAGTGCAACAGATTCTCAAAAACGCTACGAAATCTAATTACCATATACTTGTAAATAAATTTTTAAAAATTATATTCGTAGTATTAAAAGTATAGCATATAATTATAACAATAAGCAATTATTATATTATGAACATTCGAATTATTTTATTAAAATATAACATAAAATTATCTACAAGTAGTTAAATATTTTATGAAATTGGTTTCTATTTCCTCTTAAATTTAGTTCTTGAAATAATGAAATAATAAAGTATATTTTTGATGACCAAAAAATGCATAACTATTATGCATTGGGCGATTCATTAACAATTATGACTATTAAATTATTTAATTTGGATCACTGTATAAAATTTATTTTTAACGTTATTCCTTTTATATTTTGTTTGTTTGTTTATTTGTTTGTTTTTTTGGCTAAATAAATTATAGCCATGTTAAATACATGACTTAAAAGTCAAATCACTGTACTTGGATCCTAAATCTAGCACTATAAATTATTCATTTTCAAACCACATAATAAAAAAAAATTTATTATTTCTAATTTTAATGGAAACGGAAAGTAAAATAAAATTATACTTATTATTGAAATCAAATACTTCGAATTGAAATTATTTAAGAAGTTAAAATTATCACAAAATATTTTGTTTCTCTGGCATAAATAAATCTGGAGTAATGTCGTAAAACCGTGTCTCATCAAGTATGTACTTCAAAATCAGTTCAGTTACAAAACGTCAATTTTTCAAACAGTAAAATAATGCGACTTTGAAACACTGAAAATTCCCAACTATTTAAAATCAGTGAAAAACCAACTACTTCGTGTCGAATTTCAAAGGTAACAACTCATCCCTAAAATCTCTAAAAATAACCATTTTATTACTATAATAATTAAACTGATTCAATTCAATATCCCAAACTTAACGCCTCCACTATTCAACACTACCATATACATCTCTGCAAAAAAAACCTTACCCGCCCCCAAATTCAACCCTTAAAGATACGACACGTAACTTAGGAAACGAAGCGGTGATTAAAAGTCTGGAAACCGCGTCGGGAAAAAGCTCGGAGCTTTTTCCTCGGTTTCCTTCGCGAAGGGGGGGGGGGGAGCAGAAGAAGAAAAAAAAATGGGACCGGGACGAGAAGAAGGTGAAATGAAAAATAGTAGCGCGAGGGGTAAAGGGACGGGGTGAAAAAAGTCCGAGGGTTGATGGTGGGTGGCGGAGCGTTGGAAGTCGGTGTCGAGAAATACATAATGCAGTAGCCGGACGTCTCGGCAGCACCTAACTCAGCGACGTTGGCTCGGGGATGGTGCCACTAGGGGTTGGTGGCAGAAGCTGAGGAGGGGTGCGGGGGCCGGGGGAGGGGTCGCATTGATTTATGGGCGCGAGGGTGTCTCCGTTTCCACGGCGGACGTGGGGGCCAACAATTCACTCGCCTCGGCTTCCCTGGGCCATCCATTACTTCGGGCCGTAGTCGCGGAGTTATACGCTGCGGTTACTTACACCTTGGCCGGGACGGGGAAAGGGGTTGGCCACGCGCGACCTGGGAATCGCGGGAAAATCGAGGAACATTTTTTTACTAAGAGTTTTCCTGATATTTGGAAGGATTCCATTCAATTTTACGTACTTTTTTAATTGAAAGTATAATGTAGAAAATAAAGGATTTGGTGTCAGCAAAAATATGTGCTGTTTCAACACAACTTGACAGAACGGATTTTTTTAGCCGCAATAACTTATTTTTTTGTTGCCTCAACAAAAACATAAGCTACTGCTGTAAAAAAAATAAGCTGCTATTGCCAAAAAAATTTGTTATGTCAAATTATCTTGATATAGCACATCTTTTTGCTGATATAGCAAATCCTTTTTTTCCGTGAACTAGTTATTTCGATTCATATAAGAAATAGCAAAATTCTCATAACAATTAGAGATTTCTTATAATAAATCTATTTCTTATAAGGTCAACCTTGACAAATTCAAATAAGAAAAAAACATTTTATAAAAACTAATGACACTTTTATTAGAAATTTCAAATTTGTCCACTAAAAATGTTTTCCAAAAGATTGTCCCGAAAGATTCTTTTTCGCTATAGTGTGAATGAAAAAAATGATTTTTGGTAGAAAATGAAAAAATACTAAAAATTTTACGGGACGTATAAAATATTGACGGAAAAACAAGTGACATCGCAATAAGTTGTTTATATGAAAGAAGTTCATTGTCAAATTCGAATTTCAGTTCAAATCGTACGAAAAAAATCTCTGGAAAAAACTTATTTTGGGAATAAGAATGTTTGGAAAAAATGATTTCTGAGAAATTTGGACATTGAGAAAAATAAAAAGCGTGGGAAAACTATTTTGGGTAAAAAAATATTGGAGAAAAAAATTTCGAGAAAAAAATTTGTGGGAAAAGTGTTCCTCCACCTAGTTAAATAACAACCAATCGTTTGTTTGAGCCAACCAAATTGGTTTTTTAGCGTCTAAACGGTTGGTATTTTTATTATTTTCCATTTCTAAGTATTTATAGAATTCTAAAGTTATTTTTAATATTTTTATATTTCTAGAATTTTCATGGATATTTATATAAATTTCTATTACTTAATGGTATATATTTCAAAATTGAATGGATTTGAACGTTCATAAAGTTTACAACGTTGACAAATCACACGAACAATTTTTTCTGAGATTTACCAAAAAAAATATAAAAACTTGAAAATAAATTTCACGAAACCCCTAACAAAGAATTTTCTAAATTTGTTTATACGCTAGTGATTTTGATTCTTATAAGAAATCGCGAAATTCTTATATAATTAAAAACTTCTTATAAGAATTATATTTCTTATAAGGTTGACCATAAAAAATTCTAAGAAGGAAAATCTTTTTTAAAAAACCAGTGACACTTTTATAAGAAATTCCAAATTTCTTATACAAGAAAATATTTAAGCTTCGTTTATTTTTTATGAACTGGAATTTTTATGAAAAAAAGTGTTTCATAAACATTTTTACAGTAAATAAAATGTTTATAAGAAAAGTTTTTATTACAAAAATCTCAAAAGTTTCACCTTTTTTAAAATGACGAATTTCATCGCTGATGATTTAGTGAATTGTTTTTTGTCGACGATGTTTAAGGGCTTCGCTGAATTCGCAATTTCGAGGTTTTAAATCATTGATAGTAAATCTCAGAAAAAAAATTCTTGTGTGATTTTTCAACGTTGTAAACTTTGTAAACATAGAATATCAGAAAATCTCGAAAATGTCGGGAAATCCCGAAAAATCCCTAAAAATCTAGGGAATCTTTGAAAAGTTCGTAAAGTTTATGTAATCACGAGAATTTCAAGAATCCAGAAAATTTCGTAAATCTTTAGAAGTTTGGGAATCTAGAGAATCCAGGAATTCCAATAAATCAAGTAATTCCGATAACCCCTCAACTATAGAAATGTTGTAAGTTAAATATCTATTACACTGTTAGAAATTTTTGTATTAATTTTAATAATCTTGGAAGTTTTTTACATAAACGCATTTGAAAACCAATATACAAAGTTAATTAAGATTAATAAACGCTTTTGAGTTTTAATTGACTAGTTCATTGAATTTTTTGTACAATATACAATATACAAGTCTATTAATTTTGATATACTACTGACAGATTTTAATATGCGTTAACTGAAATTAATGATAAGTTAATTAGTCTGATATGAATACACGTGTTTATTAATTTTAATGTAAATACCATATATGAATGTATTTTGAATTTAATGAGATTTTTAACAGTGTAGAACAAACAGTCGAGGATCGATAAGTGCTGATTTATTGAATATTTTGGAACTTGAGAGTTATATCTTTTACTCTGAAAATAAAAATTCATGTATATAAGTGTCGTTGAAAATGATTAATGCTTAAAATTTAGATACTCATAAGGGCAAGCATAATTTTTGTTACATAGAAAATCAAAAAGATTGTTGTGTTTCAAGATGATCTTTATAGTTTTCAATAAGTAAACCTTCAATACAAGGTCTTATTCTTAAATTTCTAGTGAAAAGTAATTGTCTGGGAAATATGTCGACAAGGAAATCGGAAGTGTTGATTTATTCTACTTATCTAATATTCACAATGTAACCGAAATTTCAAATGACATAAAAAATTCGAGTCGACGCTCAGAGAATACTAGTTGATAGTAATTTAGAGATTTTTTCGAAATATTTGTGAAATTAAGAACTTTAGGAAATAAAATGAAATAATCTTGTAGAACGTACTTTTTTGAGTGAAAAATCTTCAGAATAAAACAGGGACCAGGATTTTCGAAAATTTACAGTTTTTTGGAGAAAAAACTATCGAAAAATTTACGAACCACAAGAATTTGGCACGCTATAAATTTTCAGGAATGCTATAAAATTCAGGAAACTCGAAAAGTCTGCAAAATCCCGAAAATGTCGGGATCCTACACACTCCTAATTAAAACAGCAAATCATTTTTTTCCTTGTGGTCAGTCTAATTTGACTATTTCAAATCATTCAAAGTCGTTTAAATCAATTTATTCAAATATATGGTTTACAAAGAATTTTTTACTCTTAAATATTCATATATATCTAATGTTTTTACGTTATTTGACCAACCAAATATTTGTTTCAGTAAAAAAAATTTCCGTTTCTGCTCACTAGAGTTTATTTGTCTTAAATACAAATTTAAGTAAACCAAATTGATTTTCCAGTGTATAGAAATATAATACCTAAAATTCGTCTTTCGATCTCTTCGCAAGTTTCAAAAACGATTTCGCGATGTAGCGCATAGCCTCGTCATGTTCGCGAAGCAAAAATATCAAATTACGCCGATGACAATTTCGGGCGCATGGAGAACTCGTTTCGAAAAAGTCGAGAGATCCAAACCCGAGATTCGGGTCGTTTGGTTTTTCGATGCTGGCAACTCCGAAACCCGATATTCCGGCCGACGTTACGTGGAAGTGCCACTACGATCGTTCGCCAAGTATGGCTTGAGCCGTGTCGTTTATTTGCAGACAAGCGTACGTATGCAAAAAAACAGGACACATTGTTACCGTATATCGAAAGAGACAGCCGATACGGTGGTTGGACTCTCGCGCGGTATAAAATTGCCCGCGATGTCAACTGCTCGACAGTGTCACTTTCGACGTGAAACTTGCGGAATTTCTTGCCCGACGGATCTATCATGTACTCGGAGGGGGTTTCGGGGTGAAGCCCCTTTTTTCAAGAAATCTAAAAATATGATCATTCTAAATTTCCTAAGTAAAACATGATTCTGAACACATGTCTTGCGAAAATCATACTTGAAATCCTAAAAAATTATATTTAAAGTTTTTATTGTGATTATTCTTTCTAGATTTGCAGTATTATTACATTTACAAGAATCCCAGAATCTAAACAAAACTTTTCCTCGCGAGTTCCATCTGGGAATTTCACTTGCCCCCCTTCAATGAAAATCGACGTGCGATATCGTGCGGGAAAAACGGCGCAAAAGGAGCTCTTCTACGTTTGAGGGGGGAGGGGGGGGGTTAAGGGGTGAGGAGGGTTGAGAAGATACAAATTACATTTAAATAGAAGTCGCGGAACGCGCGGCATTCGCAATTTAAACGCGGAGATGCCGCCAGAAAAGAGCCCCTCACGGAATCGTAGAAGGAGGAGCTTTTATTGAGTGGGAATGTTCGGCAAGGCGACAAACGTCAGGGTTCTATCTGTGGGGGACGAAAGCAAAAATGAATGTTAAAAAGATTGACCAGCAAGCATTGTTTTTCAAACGTATCACAAATTTGTTAACGAAAATCTTTAAAATTTCTTAAAATAGAATTTAGAATAAATTTTCATTTTCATTATTTTCATTTTATTTATAATTGTATTTGGAATGAAAATTTTCATTTTAAATGAAAACGCTTTTCATAAAATAGAATTTGGAATATATTTAAATAGAAATCTTTAGAAATTTGTGAAATTACAGGAAAAAAAGTAAAAAAAAGTGAGATGAATTATTTAGTAAGTTTCTAAATGTTGACGTGGTTTTTTTGAAGAATGTGAAAACATTTTTGAGCATTCTAGGTAATTTTTGAAAAAAGTGAATATTATTTGTTTGAATTCCGTGATTTTGGAACTCGGTAAATTATTGAAAAAAATCTTTCAATGAATTTTTCTATGGATTTGTACACTAATGCGAATTCAACAAAAGCTCACAAATTTACTGATTAATTAATTTTTTTAGACAAGTCACAAACAGGATATATCTAAAATAACAAAGATACTGAATACTATACCGTGGGGAGTTTATCAAAAAAAAATCTTTTTCTTGATCAACAGTGATTCCACGATGAAATGAAAAATTTATTTTATATAATAATAGTGATAATAATAATACATTCAAAATCCCCATATACTAACAAATAAATTACTATAATAATAGTAAATAATTATTTATAATAAAAATTTAATATATAATATGAAATGAAAAAATATGAATTCGTAAATTTATAGAAAAAATTCTAAAAAACTAAGATGAATTATTAAGTAAGTTTCTAAATGTTGAATGGGGTTTTTTTGAGAATGGAAAATTTTGTTCAGCATTCTAGGAAGTTTTTAAAAAGAGTGAATATTATTTGTTAAGATTCGGCGATTTTAGAACTCAGTAATTTATTAAAAAAATCTTTCAATGAATTTTTTCTATGGAAATTAACTTGTAACGAAAGTTAACGAATTGACTGATAAATTAATTTTTTTAGATACATTACAAACAAGATACTTAAAATAACAAAGATAACAATTATAACCTAAATACTGAATACTATACCATGGAATTTATCAAAAAAAAAAAAAAAAAATCTTTTCAGTGGTCAACAGCTATTCGACGATGAAATAATATAAAAATTCATAAATTTTCAGAAAAAAATTTAAAAAACTAATATAAATTATTAAATAAGTTTCTAAATAATGACGTGGTTTTTTTTAGAATGAAAAAAATTTTTTCAGCATTCTAGAAAGTTTTTAAAAACAGTGTATATTATTTCTTAAGATTCCACGATTTTGGAACTCGGTAATTTATTGAAAAACTATTTTTATTAATTTTTCTCTGCATTTTCATAACAATGCGATTTCAACGATAGTCACAAATTAATTAATATTAATTCATTAATACAATTCAATAATATTTATCATTATATTATTATTTATTATTATGTATTAATTATTATAATATAAATTTATCGATTTGAATTTTTTTCAGATAAATCACAAACAGGATACTAAAAATAACAAAGATAACATTAATAACTAAAATACTGAATAATATTCCGTGGAATTTATCCAAAAAAAGTTTTTTTCTTGGTCTAAAATGATTCCACGATGGAATAAAAAATTCGTAAATTTATAAAAAAAAATGTGAAAAAAGTAAGATAAATCATTAAGTAAGTTTCTGAATGTTGAGTAATTTTTTTTTGAGAATGAAAAAATTTTTTGAGCATTCTAGTAAGTTTTTAAAAAAATTGAATATTATTTGTTAACATTCAGCGATTTTGGAACTCGGTAATTTATGGAAAAAATCTTTTAAAGAATTTTTTCTTTGGAAAATAGCTTGCAATGAAAGCTAACAAAAATAACTGATAAATTATTTTTTTTGGGGGGGGGGGGAGTAAATCACAAACAGGATACTAAAAATAACAAAGATAACAATTATAACCTAAATACTGAATACTATACGTGGAATTTATCAAAAAAAAAAAATTTTTTTTAGTGGTCAACAGTAATTCCACGATGAAATAGTTTAAAAATTCATGAATTTATAGAAAAAATTGAAAAAAGATAACATAAATTATTAAATAAGATTCTAAATATTGACGTGGTTTTTTTTTTTTTTTGGAGAATGAAACAAATTTATTCAGCATTTTAGAAAGTTTTTAAAAACAGTGAATATTATTTGTTAAGATTTAGCGATTTTGGAACTCGGTAATTTAATGAAAAAATCTTTCAATGAATTTTTCCTTTGGAAAATAGCTTTTAACGAAAGCTAACAAATTAACTGATAAATTAATTTTTTTAGATAAATCACAAACAGGATACTAAAAATAACAAAGATAACGTTAATAACCTAAATACTGAATAATATACCATGGAATTCATAAAAAAAATCTTTTTCTTGGTCAACAGTGATTCCACGATGAACTAATTTAAAAATTCGTAAGTTTACAGAAAAAAAATTAAAAACAAACTGAGACGAATTATTAAGTAAGTTCCTAAATTTAGGATGAGGGTTTTTTTTTTTGAGAATGGAAAAATATTTTTAAACATTCTAGAAAGTTTTTAAAAAAATCGATATAAATGGTTATGATCCCGCGATCTTAAAATTTGGTAACTTATTGAAAAATCTGTCAATGAATTTTTTCTCTGCATTCGTATACTAATGCGAATTCAACGAAAGCTCACAAATTAACTGCTAAATGAATTTTTTCAAATAAATCACAAACAGGAAACTTGAAATAACATTAATAATCTAAATATTGAATATTAATGTGCATTAAAATTTCAAACGCTTATGAAATAAACGCAAACAAAAAATATTCATTCTTCATATACACCGATGATAAAAAAAAAATGAGAACCGATGAATAATATTTCTTAAATATCAATAATTATGAATCAACTAAATTACTAGGAATGGCAGAAAAATTTTTTTAATTTTTTTCGTTTATTTACAAACGTTTGCAACTTTAGAAATATTGAATATATATTATATATTACCGTGGAATTTGTTCAAGAAAAATCCTCATCTTAATCAACAAGTAATTCCATGGTAAACTAATTATCCTTGCGGTTAAGAAAACTTCTGTCAAAAAAAGGTCGCATTTTTTCAGAAAAAAATAGGTGGGGGTGGTGTTTAAAGGGATGGGTAAGGGTCGCATTATAATAAAGCTGTCACGTTTGCGAGGCGAAAGTCCGCACGCGCGTTACGGGATTTGAGTTTTTTGTCGGGCTGATACGGATTTCCCACGACGCAGGGGTGATTTTCTATGCGGAGGCTTTGGGGTGGAAGTGGGGTGAACACGGCGCGTGCCAAGCCCGTCGCTCTGATTCGTTACGATCGTAATTGCGAACGATTACCGAAAAATTTGATGACTTTCTTTCACCGTAAATCTCGTAAAAAGACCTACTTACACTGGGAAAAAAATCTAGCACTTTTTAACATATTTACGACAAAAACAACTGGAATCTAAACAACCTTAAAAAAATTCATTACTTACATTATAAGTCACACCATTGAACAATAATTGTTCAATTCATTAAATAAACTTACTAATAAATTAGTAAATTGGCAAATAATGAATTAAATAAATTAATCGGTGAAATGGCGGTTTTGTCAATGGAATGAGTAGTGTAGCTATGCTGGTTCTGGCACTGTAGAAGTGAGGAGAAGTGCACAGATGAGTAGTATAGCTATACAGGTTCTGGCATTGGGAGCAGAAGTGAGCAGAAGTAGGCAGATGGGTAGTATAGCTATGCTGGTTCTGGCCATGGAAAAGAAGTGTACGTGACATATTTTACGTCAAAAAATTTGTTTTCATCTCCATCATCCTAACAAGCGCAAGTCATGTTTTCTTGATGACGTTTGACGCGACGTTTTTCGCGCTTGGAAGATATCAATCACTTTCAACGTTCGGCCCGTTCTGGTATTTGAAATGAAAGATTCGCGGGGGTTTAAGGGAAGGGGAGGGCAACGATGATACGGGCCACGTGCGCGAGAGCGTATCCCGCGTGCGGGAGCAATTTCATAACCTGTCATTAAGCGGCCCTTGTGGCGTCGCCCCACCCTTAAGGGCTTCCAGCAACGCGCCAGAAAAGGACGCACCGTCCAAATTACAGGTTGCCCGGGTATATTGGCAAATAACGAGAGCAATTGGCCAACTTCCGAGCACTGATTTGCCACAGTTTCTCAATTTGTACGAGGGGCTTACGTATGTCGGAGCTTTTCGAGTGGCATTTATTTATTGCCATTTTTCGTAGGGTTATTATAACCTTGATATTGAGGGATTGCGGGGAAAAATCTTGCGAGAGGTTTTCATGAGGGTGAGTTTTATACGAGTTTTATGAGATTTGGAATAAGTTGGGAGGCTTGATTTACGGGTTAGAGATTAGGTTGAATTAAATAATCGTGAATATTCTTTATGCGAAGATTTGGAAAGTAATTAATTGATTGAGATAATGGAAAATTAAAAAGGAACTTTTTTTTCTTATTCCTTTCCTTGCACCGTTGCGCGGACAAAAAAGTAATCAAATTATGATTTAAGAATCATTTCATTTTAATTCGTCGAATTGGATTTTTTTGTATGAAAAAATTTTTTTTTCCCATGCATCCGTAAAAAGGCCACTTTATTTCTATGGAATGCAGGAACAAAAGCCCCTTTTTGGGGTACTCGGAAATCAGCGGGAAATATCAACAAAAACCCTGGGAAACAT
>JAPYZL010066430.1:0-10643 GCA_030522825.1 Platygaster orseoliae | reverse complement strand
TAATCGATATTCATTGACATTTATTTACATGCATTAAATAATCAATATCGATATCGAATAATCGTCTAGTAAAAGAACCGATTTTCCAATATATCGATTATTTGATGTGTAAGATTTAAAAAAACCTAGGAAGGTAGCCGATTTAATAATAGATTAAATAATCGATTTAATCGATATTAGATTATATCAGAATATCAAAAGAAATAATCGTATATCGATTTAATCGGGTAGGAAAAAATCATCGAAAATTAATCGATATTCAAAACAAGAAAATCGATTAATCGATTTTATATCGACAACCCTATTTTCCACCACCTAATAAAAATCTTCGAATTCCAACACTATTTTTATCTGCATTGGAAATTCTTGATTTTGCAAAATCAAAATTTTTAAATTTACCTTACTTTCAAATGTAACAAGGGAAATTTTTTCATCAGATTTTTATATGTAAAAATGTAAATTTTTTTATCAAATAAATATTTTTTATAAATAAGCAAATCATTTTTTTTTTTATTTTTTTTTTTTTTTTTTTTTTTTTTTTTTAATAGATTTTCTCTATAAAATACCGAGTTCTATTTTATTAGGAAAACCACAAACTTTCCTACGAGTTTTATTAAATTTTTCTTTTTTCGAAATCGCAAGAAAAAAAAATATTATCAATCTATTTTTGTAATTTTACCTGTAATGCAAGCAAAGCTCGTTGATAATTGTAAGCGTAGACCGAGTACAACTTGAAAAAAGGAGCAAGTTTGAAAAATGCACTGGCCACATTTTCCATGTCCTCATTTAGTTCTTTCAAAAGCTCCCCATTGACATTATACAACGTTTGAACATTTTCAAAGAGTGTTGCATAAATTATTGGACTTAGTAATTGCTTTTCCCTGATAGGTTTCATGAAATACTAAAAAGAATACATTTTTTAAATCAGGGTAAAGTTTTGGAGTAAAAAAAGATGGAAAATAATATTCAATGAAGTTTGAACACAGAATAAATATTTTTCATCTTCTTTAAAGTTTATCCATTTAATATTTTTTATAATACAGTTTTTTTTTACTTTACCTCCATGATTAGCTCCAACTGACTTAAATAAGTGACTTCAGACGTGAGAATTTCATGAACAGCCTGATTTCTCAAGTTTTGCTGTTTTTGAGCCGAACTTTCTTGTTGTATCTGATCTAAATCTTGCAGCACTGAAACAACACATTTGAAAATTTTTAATTATATGAGGATTTGAATAATGAATTCTACAATTCAATGTTTAAAATAATTTATTCGGTAAAAGTTAGAAAATATATCTTAGGGGAGACCGGGGCAAATACGCCCACATTTTGGAAAATTCATTTTTCTACAAGACCGTTATGATTATTGAATAACAACTTATGTCACACGTTAGTGTCTCTCCTAAGGAACAAAACTCGAATCATCATTTTCAAGAATCTTTACTAATTTTCACGTTTTAACAAAAAGTTTAAAGTTATGTTGAATCAGTCATTTTGAAAAACCCCGGGGAAATACGCCCACCACCCGGGGCAAATACGCCCGCTTTATTAATTAAAGAATTTTGCATAAAAGTAATAGACAACATAAGAAATGAAGTGTATTGTTTTGATTAATGTGCAATAATGATTTTCTAAGCACTATCAGAATATACACTGAAACAATTCTTGCAAGTGAAAATAAAGTCTAAAGTTCACACACACTTATCATGAGCTGGTTCGTGACATTCGATGCATCGCTTTTTATCCAGTTAAGAGTTAATGTTTTCCAAATATTTGCAACAAACTTCATTTTCTTCTTTGGGATTCCATCTACCTCACAACCTCCTGCGTATTTATTGATTATAAATAATAAATATTCTTAATAAATGGACTGGGCGTATTTGTCCCGAGCGACAAATTTTTTTTAGAAATTCATTAAAAATACAAAAAAAATTTTCCGAGACAAAACTACTTGGACTTCTAGTTTTTCTTACTTCATAAAGCAGGAAAAACTTATCTGGCTGCAAAAGCAATGAGAAACGAAGACTGTAGATGTTTTTTCCCAAACTACAAAACTTAGATGTTGAGACTCCGGAACGTCAAAACTAGGCAAAACCATCTACATTTATTTATAACGTTCTAACCATAATGTTAATCGCTATAATTTTTTTGTGGTTATGTCTATGAGTTAGAGCACACTTATAAAAAAATTTGTGTGGAATTTGAATGAACATATTACAAAGAAACAGCAGGTGGGCGTATTTTCCCCTTGAGCGTATTTTCCCCGGTCTCCCCTATTATAAAGTAATTGATTTTGGTGCATTTTAATACCTTTCATTCGAGTTCTTGTGGTCAAGATATTCCTGACAGTTATTATATTCTTTAATTCAGAAGAAAGGCTAGGTTGAGGTGTTCTCGTAAAATCCATATTTATGATGTAGCTAGAAAAATTATTGAATGCAAATTAGAGTTTACAGACTTAAAGCTCTTATTAAACAAAATTTAGAATATTTATAAAACCATAATTTTAAACGTGTGAATTTTTCATCTCCAATGAAGAGACATTTCTCAAAAAATCGTAATCATGAAATAGCTTATTATAAGAATATAAATTCATACATAAATTGGGTATAAAATAAATATATTAAAAATAACACGGAATATTCATGAAAAATCCAATTATTATTTTATAGCATTTGAATAAAATCAGTAGAACATTATTCTGCACCATGAATATATTGTTACAATCAATAAAATTATTTTCTTTATTAAAAAATTTTGAATAAAGTAATGGATAATGCAAATCAATATTAAACAAATATTAAATCAATAGCAAATAATGTATTATTATGGTTGAATTCTGAGTAAAATATTTAATTTAATGAAATCATATACATTACAAAAATTTAATCATGCATGCAATGAATGTAATTTATATTTACAATATATATAATTTATTGATATTGATAATATAATACTAATATATTCTTATAATGATTAAATATTTTGAATAAGAATATTTATTATGAAAAATTTATGCCAGATGCAACCTTTTCTTAGAAAAAAAAAATTAATATTCTTTTCCATGCAAAATAATTCATTTCATAACATTCATATATTAATGTAACAATCAAAAAAATTATTTTATTTATTATCAAATTTTTGAATAAAGTAATGAACAATGCAAACTAATATTGCACAAATATGAAACAACAGTAAATTATTCATTATTATGATTGAATTACGAGTAAAATAATTATTCTAATGAAATTATATACATTAAAAAATTTGATCATCATGCAATGAATATAATTTATTATTACAATATGTATAAGAATTTATTAATATTAATAATATAATGATAATATGTTCTTATAATATTTAAATAATATTTTGAATAAGAATATTTATGATAGAAATTTTTTGTCAGACTTTAGCCTTTCAAAAAAAAATTATATTATTCTTTCCTATGCAAAAAAAATTTATTCTATACTATTCATATATTAAAGTTACAATCAATAATGAATTAATTGTAAGTCAATAGAAAAGTAGTCATTATGATAATTGAATTACGAGTAAAATAATTATTTCAACAAAGTTACATACAATAAAAAATTTAACCATGCATGCATCGAATATAATTTATATTTACAATATGTATAATTTATTGATATTGATAATATAATACTAATATATTCTTATAATATTTTCGATAAGAATATTTATTATAAAAAAAGTATGTCAGACTTGGGCCTTAAAAAAAAATTATTCTTTAACATTTATTTATTTATGTTACAATCAAAAAAATTATTTTATTCATTATTATAATTGAATTATGAGTAAAATATTAATATTATAATAAAATTATATATATTACAAAATTTAATTACGCATGTAACGAAAATAATTATAATTACAATATGTAGAAAAATTTTTTGATATTAATAATATAATATTAATATATTTTAATTATATTTAATTAATATTTTCAATAAAAACATTATTTGTTATATAAGATTTGTCAGACTTGAGCCTTTTTTTAAAAAAAATATAATTATCATTCTTTTTTATGCAATGTTTTTCAATTGAAAAATATACATTACAAAATATTGAATGCAAAAAAATATTTGTGCAACTTACCTACTATGGAATGTCAAAATATGAATTTGTACCTACAGGGTGTGTTTTTAACACGAAAAAAAATCAAACATTTAATAAACAAACTGATCATTTTAAAGGGTAAATAATAAAGGACGGTTTAATTTTTTCGAGTATTATTTACTATAAACTGTATAAAACGTCATTAATTACCAAGAGTAAAACGTAAACAACTAACGACCATTTTCAAATAATACGCACTGATGTGCACTGATACGATACGTCACTGCATTCATGACAGATTTTTTTTTTTTTTTTAGACAGAGAAGTCAACACTTTTGTCCATATGTTAGAAAGAAACAAAATTTTTCCATGGTAACTACTTTTGGAACGCACGAATAAATCCCCCCTCTTAAAATTTTAAATGTCTGCCAATATCTGCCAATGTCTGTTCATTTGTGTTCATTTATGCGTATTTCCAGTATTTCTTGTTTTTGCCCGAAAATTGAAGCGGTAAAAGTCGAGTATAATAATTTTCAACAATTTTCAATAAAATAAAGTGCTGCAACATTTCGCGTTTCCAAAAAAATAATTATTAGAAAGAGTTAAACTCCGCTTTTCCGTTTTCTCCAGTGTACGATATTCCAGTTTACGATATTTCTGTTCTGATATTTCTGACATTTCACATTTGGCGTCAATGGCGAGTTCAAACATTGTGCGTAACGATTTTCATTTATGTATATTTTTGACAGAAATCTTAATTTATGAAATGAATTATCTATTTTTCCTTTTCGAAATGGTTTTTTTGTATTAAGTGTAATAGAGGTATTGAAAATTTCATTAGGAGAAGTTTGACAATTATGCAGATTTGCATATATTTTGTTACTATTTGAATATTGAGAAAAATTTAATCGTGTTTTTTTATTGATTCTGCTATTTTCCCATCATAATTATGCATGGAATTTTTCTGATTAATATTTCAACTATCAAGTGAAATAAATTTTGTTTGAATATTATCAACTGTCAATGAAATATTTTTTAATTTAATAGTTTTGTAGATTTTTTTATACTGAAATATGGATTTCTGACATTTTTCGACAGAAAAATTGTGCAATGAACAAAAGCCTCTCAAATTTAATGTGATTTTCAGAAAATTATGATAATTTGAATGAAAAAAAATCCTATGTTTGGAAATTGCTGAATTAAAAGTTGAAAAATGATTACATATTTTGTAAAAATTTGGATTTTCTTTCATGTTCTTATTTCTGACTTTTTTTCGAGGAATAAACTATAGTTTTTGAATGTTTTAAAAGTGATTTTCAATCACTTGAGATTTTTTATATTCTTACCAAATTTTATTGTAGGTAAATTCAGTCTTTTTTAAAAAATTATTAGCAATTTTTACAAATAAAATTAGAATGTTTTATTTCTGAGAGTTCATAGATTTTCTTCATTGATTTTTACATGTGCGTGTTATATGCACAAATTTCATAAATTTTGAATTGTTTTTCAGAATTTTTCTTCTTTTCTCTAAAAAATTTGTTAAAAACATGAAATTTCAAGATATTTCAAAATTTTTGTTGTTGAATGAGTTGTATTATTCAAAAATAATCAAACAATTTCATGGCACTTTTTAAGTCGAGGGGTTCACTTTCACCTTCGCGTCTCTCTTTCTCTGACGCACTTTCTATTCTCTGCGTCTTTCTCTTGCGTCAACAGCAATCCCCTCGCCTTAATATTTTGGAAAACTTTCTAAAATTTGTATGTACTTTCAAAAGTTAAAAGCAAGTTTATATTAAATTTTCCAAAATTTTCAATTTTCTCATTAGTAGAAAACTTTTACATTTGTTAAAGTTTGTATGTAAATTTTGTAGAAAAATAATTAAAGTGTTGAAAAATGTGTATAATAAAGTTTATGTAAATTTACAACTTTACTTCACATGATTTTTATCCATATTTGAAAATTGTGAGTAATTATTCAATTTCTGAAAATTTTCTTAGTCTTAAAGTGCTTTCAGAAATTTTGAAAATTGTATAAATAAAAAATTTTTTTAAGAATCCAGAATTTGTTGTCTTCTTATTTCAGTGAAGAAAATAAATTTTAGTAAAAACTTAGAATGATAATTAAACCTTTCCAAAATTTTTAGAGTTGAAAATCAGTTGAGTTATGTTAATAAAAATTATATGATTTATGTTAAAAAAAACTACCAAGCTTAAGACCTTGTACGAGAAGTGAAACTTTATAAAAAATTCACGGAGTAAGAAACTTATTTAAGATTGAATGACACATAAAAAAAAATTATTTAACGAATTTCGAACTATGAAAATTTTTAATGATTATTAAACTTCATTTTGCAGAACTTTGGCATTTGAAAATTATTTAAGGTTTGTAAAAATTGAAGCATCGATAATTGCCTTGATACTTCTGGGATTGAAGTATATTTTTCAAAGATTGATGTGAAAATGGGCCAATATAACCCCAAGATCACCAGATTACACCAGGATCACCAGATTACATATATAGGACATATAAAGCTCACTTTACACTGGGACCTTGATATAGGACATATAGGGCTCACATTAGACTGGAACCTCGATATAAGACATATAGGGCTCACTTTAGACTGGAACCCTGATATAGGACATATTAGGCTCACTTTACACTGGAACCTAGATATAAGACATATAGGGCTCAGTTTACATTGGAATCTCGATATAGGACATATAGGGCTCTTTAAACTAGAACCTCGATATAGGGAATGCAGGTCCCACTTTACACTGGAACCTCGATATAAGACATATAAGACTCACTTTACACTGGAACCTCGATATAAGACATATGGGACTCAGTTTACACTGGAACCTTGATATAGAGAATGCAGGTCCTACTTTACTCTGGAACTTCAATATAGGACATATAGGGCTCAGTTTACACTGGAACCTCGATATAAGACATATAGGGATCAAATTACACTGGAACCTCGATATAAGACATATAGGGCTCATTTTAGACTGGAACCTCGATATAGGACATATTAGGCTCACTTTACACTGGAACCTCGATATAAGACATATTGGAACCTCAATATATGTCCCACTTTACACTGGAACCTCGATAAAGGTCCACCCGATCACATCACATCACATAACGCTTTTCACCCCCCCCCCCCCCAGGCGCCAGTTAAAAAGTTTCACTTCATAAAAAAAAACTTACACTCAAAAAATGAATGGAATTGACTATGTTTTGGCTGTATTTATGTATAAACTGTATAATTTTGCAGAAAATAATTAAATATTTTTTAATAGTATGAAATAAATAAATTTCAAGAACTCAAATTTTTAATCTAATATTGCAAAACATGGTGTGACTTTTCAAAAGAAATACCTGAAACTTTTAGAACTTCTTTTGTTTTAGACAAATTTTGGAAAATTCTAAAAAAACTTGATCGTTTTAACTTCTTGAAATAATTAATGCTTATGTATTTGAATGATCTAATATATTTTTTTCAAATCATTTGATTTTTTAGAGCTTTCAAAAATTTCCTTAAAATGTTACGCCATGTAAAAACCTGGGAATTTCAAGAAGTATTAAAATTAAAAAAAATTTAAACTAGATAAATAAATATTTATTTGGTTTTCTTTTGATCAGCCACTTTTTTCTGACTTCATATTCTGAAAAATAATTTTTTATAATTGATGGAAATTAATTCATGGAAAAAAATACAGTTTGAGCATTGGCTATTCCCGATTTATTTAAAAGTGCAAAAAATGTTACATAAAATAACACAAATCTATGCCAAAAACAAATAGATAATTAGCTTGGATTTCGAATCAATACATTCTTAGATTTTCACATAAAATTACTGTATATTTTATTATTTATTTCAAGAAGCAATTGGCAGTTACAACATATTACAGTGTTAACAGTAATATGTTTTATTTTTATTAATTATCTTAATTATATAATAATTTCGATTATGTTTTTGAGTGAAAAAGGATAATACAAAATTGAATCAAAAAATTAGATATTGAACTTGATTTTGCCAAAAAAAATAGTTATAGATATGGAAAATTCAAATGTATTAAAAATTAATCTTGAGTAAAATTGATTTTTCAATAAATATTTGATTTCAAAAAATACAAACATAAACTTACTTACATGTTAAAACTTTATTTCATTTTCATTCAAATTACATTTTGGCAGACTACGTTCTGACTTAAACTCATGTAAAGTAATAATATGTTTAAATTACAGGAACAACTATCTGCAAAAATTTTCGCGCTGGAACTGAAACTCAATGGGCAAAATCCTTATACAAATATCCACACTACCCACGCTGCAATTGATTCCATGCCAAAACCCATAAATAACCAAGGGAGCAAAGAGGAGCCGACTTCCTATGTACCCAATTCTGTTTCATCTTCTGTTTTTGCCAAACCAACGGTAAAAACTTCCATGGAAATTCATCAGGAACTGAATCAAAAACCTGTAACTGTGGAGCCTGCAAGAACCTTTGCTCAACATCATGAAGAAAATAAAATTCATAAAAAAGAAGGCGTTTTGATGCCTCCTCCACAATTCATTCCCACAAAGCAAAATGTTCCACAACAGAAAAAAAGCAATGAATCCAGAGAAAAGAAATGGGTCATCGATGATTTTGATATTGGTCGACCTCTAGGAAAAGGAAAATTTGGAAATGTCTATTTAGCTCGAGAAAAACGCACCAAGTACATTGTGGCTATGAAGGTTTTATTCAAGGAGCAAGTAAAGCAGAATGACGTGGAGCATCAAGTCAGAAGAGAAATTGAAATTCAAACTCATCTGAGGTACTTGATTGAGTCTTGTTTATGTAGTTAATGTAACTTTTTGTGAATAAAAAATTGTTATAGACCCTTTTGTTTTTAGGCATGAGAATATTCTTCGAATGTTTGGTTATTTCCATGATTCGAAAAGAATCTACCTGATCTTGGAATATGCTCCGGGTGGTGAATTATACGCTCTTTTGAAACAACAACCAAATTCAAGATTAGATGAGGCGAGGTGAAGACACATCAAATTTTATATTTTTTCCATAAGGGGCCGGGCGCATTATACGTCACCCACTTTTTAGCCATTTTTGACCCCTCCTTCCTCTTATGTCACACTTAGTCATGTTTCACTTGCGAAATTAATGTTTTTGGAAAATCACTTATAATTATTTACATATATTAAAGAGTCATTGAACAATAGTTTTGCTGGCTCAAAAATAATAATAATTCTCATTTCAGGAGAATTTTTCTTCAAGGAAATTCTAATGTTCGATTTTTGGCTAGAATAATGTAGAAAATAAAGATTTGAAAAATTGTTACAACAAAACAATTTTTTTTTAATTAAAAAAAAATAGAATCTACTAAAATTCTGAAAATCTAAAGAACTTTGGGCTCTTCGGGAATTGAATTCTAGGAATCTAGTTAGAAACTAATGGAAATACCATAAAATTTTTCGAATCATACAAGCTCTGAAGAAATACTAATAGTAATAGAATTCTATCAAAAGGAACTGTTTTCTGAAAAATCATGTGCCTGAAGTTCTAAACATTTATGAAATAAACGAAAAAAAAAATTATTTTTCATTTGCACCCATAAGTAGAATTAAAAATAATAAGAAACGTCAAATAGTATTTGTTAAATATTGATAATTATCAATGAATTCTATTACTAGGAATGATGGAACAATTTTTTTTTATTTTTTCGTTTATTTTCAAACGTTTGGAATTACAATGACATGAAAAATCTGAGCTTATACCCACGATCTTTGAAACTACGAATATTTGAGCATCAAGTTATGAAAAGTGTATGAAGCATTGTATAAAAGTACTAAAAAACGATACAATATTTTATGAATACTAAAAAATACCAATGATTCTGATTTCAGAAGAACATTTCTTTAACTAAATTCTAATGTTCAATATTTGGGTAGAATAACGTAAAAAGTAAAAATTTTTTAAATTGTCACAACCCAGGGATTGATGAAAAAACTAGAATCTACCAAAATTCTGAAAATCTAAAAAATTTAGGGCCCTCGAGCATTGAGTTCTAGAAATCTAGTTAGAAATTGATAGAAATTCCATAAAATCTTTCGAATCATAAAAACTCTGAAGAAATAACAAAAGTGATGAAATTCTATGATTTCTGAAAAATTTGAACAAATCACTGTGATCTCAAAAACTAGGAGTTTTAGAGCATTGAATTATGAAAAGCGTATGAAGCATTGTATAGAAGTACTTAGAAAAATATACAATATTTAATAAATATAAAAAAAAAAATAAAAATCACAAAAGATCATCTAAATATTATTAATTAGGGAGCTTCCATAAATGATGTCACGGCCTTAGGGGGGAAGGGGGGGTCAGCCCATTTGTGACAGTTTGTGACAGACGGGGGGGGGGGGGGTTCTCAAAAATGGGATGTCACATTTGTGGCAAAAATTTTTTTTTAGTGAAATCAAACGTTGCTCCGGGAAAAATTGCAAGTGATGATTTATATTTTGATTAAAGATAATAAAGCATTTTATATCTATTTTCGATG
>JAPYZL010066418.1:0-15712 GCA_030522825.1 Platygaster orseoliae | reverse complement strand
AAAAACCGCACCTTGATTGCATTATTAGTTCCCCTGCAATCCGTTGTCAAAAAACAGTATCAAAAACGAGGCCACAAGGTAGAAGACCCCCTTAACAAAAAAAGGGCTCGCTTTTTTTGCAACTTGTCATTTGAATTTGACATAATAAACAGAATCGTTTTACCTTTGCACTACCAAGAATTTCTAAAAATTTTGGACGAGTTGGGTGTAACGTTTGAAACCGATTTTCAAAAGCTCCTAGATAGTGTAAAAAAAATACAAAAAATAATCTATTCGAGCCCCATTTTGTACAGTAAATATAAATTGATTTAACCAAAATTTTGGTACTTAAACTATTTGAGTTCAGTTTCTATGCACTTGAATATTTTTTAATAAATGACACTACTTTATATTATTTATATATTTTCAACTCATTTCATAATCATTTGAACTTTATAGTTGAAGTCAGATGGTTTTTATAACTAGTGAAACTAGAGTTAATATTAAGTATTCAACTATAACTATGTTTTTTGTAATCGCATAATATCAAATTATCTTCTTTAATCAACAAATATTAGCACTAAGTAACAATTTTTCTTGACAATCTGCAAATTTGTCAATAAAATGTGTTGTTAAAACAATATTTCTAAGTCTTTGTCAAATAATTGTGCAGTCGTTATCTCCAAATATACAAATATTTGATCGTCTAATGACTTTTGCAAAACAGTACGTAAGTAAAATCCTTCCAAACGTTTTTTGCCGGAAAAAAATGGATGAAAATAGCAGACTTACGAGTAGCGCATTATCGAATATTTAAAATTTTAATTACTCGAAACGCGAACCAAACCAGCAAAAACATTTTGAGGATGATTTATTAATAATTTCAGCTACATGATTCTACAAAAACTTCCATTCCATTTTTCCAAAAGTGACATTTTGTCAGAATCTGTCATGGTAAGCTTCTCATATTTTTTCATGTGTTAAAATTTCTTTAGTTGTCGCACAAAATTCGCGTCATTTTTTGATCCTTTATTTACTCATTCTTCTTCGCTCTCCCTTTTTATCTTTCAAAACATTCGGTATTCCTGTTTTTTTTTATGCCGTCAAGAATTTCACGTACCGGAAATCCATCGATCCACGCTTCGTTGGTTAAACTTTTGCTCACGTCGCGGAAGTCGCGACAATGATCGTGGTCCGTGAAAAAGCGCTTTTGTATAATTTTGAAATGTAGGGCGATTCACCCATTTAATACCTGACATGATAATGATTTTCCAGAGCAAACTTTTTTCTAAAAAAAAGAAAATAAATAAAACTCCGATATCTCTTGATTTTCCTCTGCAATTCGAATTGATATTTTTATTTTTTTTTCATATTTATATTTGATCTGAACAATTTTTCATCAAACGGTAAAACTTTGATCATATTCACTCGTATATTTTATTCGGTATCTCTGGCGTTTTCAATTATATTTCCTCCCATTTTTCGTTTGTTTTGTGAAACGGAAAATTCCCGCGTTCATATACTCTTTTAGAATGAGCAAACGAGTGACTTTGGCGAGATGAATATTTTTCATAGTTATCCGCTGCTCGTTGAATTTTTTTTTAGTTGCAGGGCAGAATAATTTCATGTAATTTAATTGTAAACGAGCTGAAACGAACTTTGTAAAATCGACAATTTTCGGACTTTTTACTGAAATTCTCTTGTTCTCAAAAACTTTATATGAAAATATGTATTTTATATCCGTGAAACGAAAACAATTCGTTTATCGTTCATTTTTATGGTTTCCTTTTGTATTTCCTCTCATTTTTCGTGCATTACATTTCGTTAAACAAAAACATTCCTCATTCACGTTCTCCTGTTGCGAGGGAATAACATGGATTTTTTGCAATTTCATATGAACGTTAATGATTCTGAAAAGCTCTTTCCACGAAATTTGAAACATCGCGAAAAATATGTCGGCCTTGATTGCTGCATTCATTTCATGAGAGGTGCTTGGAAAGTCGCTTTTCTCGGTACGTATTCCTAACTTGGCGCAGATGATGGGAAAGATATTGATTCGAAATTCCGAATGGAATGTGACAAACAAGTTGGGAAAAGTTCGAGTTGAACAGATTTCATTCAGGAGAAGAAAAAACAAAAACGAAAGGTACTTTTTTTAATCTTTGAATCCACCAACTTTTTAAGTAGTGAAAAATAAAGTTAGCAAACAAATTTTGTGAATCTGGAAATCGCTGATTGTTATTAAACGAACCGAAAATATTTGAAGAATATTTTATTTCAGAGTTTGAAAATTTTGTAAGCTTATTTAAAATTTTTCAGCAATCTAAAATGTAATTTTTTTTTTTGTTTACGAATATTTTTCTGAATTTGCAGAAAAAACAGAGACATCAACGACAGTTATGAAAATTTCAAAAATTATTTTGGAATTTTTAATAAAATCAAGAGAATCAGAAATTTATTCGAAATGATTTTTCAAATTTTCATATACCTAAACATGATAACAATCTTTTTGAAATTCCTCAAAATAATTTATGTCTAACAGATTTAAGGATTTCATCAAATTTTTCGGTAAAAATTGCCCAGCTCGGAAACATTTTTTAAAAAACATGAACATATGTGCATTTTTTTTACCAGCCATAATAAAATTAAGAAAAATTCATGTGACTATCGATTTTTTCCATAATTATCGAGTTTTCAATATTTATCGAAACTTCGCACATTTATAATTTTTTAATTTTTTAAAAGGTTTCTCCTGCAAAATATTGACAGGAGATTTTTGAACAATTCAATAATTCTCATTACAATTACAAAAAACTCCTTTTGACTATGTATTAAAAATATTCTTCAAAATTTTTCTAGCGCACAGAAATTATTATTAATTCAAGTAAAATATCAAAAATCGATTGAAAAATCCGTAAAAAAATTGTCATCGTTTTCCTGAATTCTCGTTTATTGTCTATTTTGAAGAACATTCACTGATTTTTTTCGATTCTAAGCGACAAAGAATTTTGAAAAGAACTGAAGAAAATTCAAAAAATCATATAATTATTAAAATAAATGAACACAGTCAAAACTTTATTAGAATGTCGTAAAATTTTTCATAGTTTATACGGATTCTAGGCATTAGGTTTTTTCATCAAAAAATGATTCCCGGTAATTTTCCCGAATCCAAGTTCCCGAACGGCCATTTTCCCGAATGACCATTTTCCCGAAAGTATTTTTCCCCGACTGACAATTTTCCCGAAAGTATTATTTTTCGAATTTCGGTTGGAATTTTACTTTTACTTCAATTGTATACATTTATGAATTTCATAAGAAGAGTCTTCAATAAAACGAGTCATGGTAAAAATTTTGATAAGATGAGTCGTGGTAAAAATTCCAAATTAGCTTTCTTTAAATATAAAATTCAAAGGTTGATGTGAGCGATTGTTCGTAGGTATTGAAGTCCTTCGGATTCGAATTCGGATTCGGGAAAAATACCGTTCGGGAAAATGGCCGTTCAAAAAAAAGACATTCCGGGAAAACGGTTTTCATGAAAATGACCGTTCGGGAAAAAAGATTCGGGAAAATAGTCGGCAACGTCAAAAAATGGTTATTTTTTATGAAAAATTTTTTCAAAACTTTTCAGAACTGCAAAAAATTAATTATAATTAAAAAAATGAAATTTTTGATTAAACGAATCTTTGACATCAATAGAAGTCTCATATTTTCAAGTAACTTTAAGCAGGTCCGGAAATATTTGCAAGAGATGTTGAAAGTTGCGAGATCTCAAACAAGTGTTACATATTTTTGTGTTATTCAAAAAAAATTTTCAACAACTAGCGATTCAGTACTTTCATCGTAAAACTTTCAAGAATTCCCTGAATTTAGAACAACTCTCAACAACACCAAGAAATATATTTTTATCAATAATTTATAATGAGTCATGCCCATACATTCAAGAATCAGTAAGTTCTTTGGTCGTTTCAAGGTCTTATGCTTCTTTTTCAAATGTCTCCAGAATGAAAATTCACTGTAAAGAAAATAAGATGATTTTATGATTCATATTCAAAACCTATCCAACAATGAAAAATGTAAATTAAAATCCTTCTAACATCCGCCAATAAAAAAATCCATGAATATATAAGTAAACATTCAAAACATCTGAAATGCAGATTTCAAACACGAATATCCAGAGAAACAATAAACACGTTGTTCTGTGATCAGCCAAAAATCCACCCAACTTTTCCATCCGGCAAATAACGAAAACTCTGCGGGAAACATGGCTCACGGCGTGGGTGGACAAACTTTTTCCCGGCTTCATTTCCCTGTCAACGCTCCAAAAATCTCACCTCGAAAAAACGCGCCGAGAGAGAGTACTTCGTTAGGACTCAGCAAAAAGTCCCCGTGAGTTAATATGAAACGCGCTCGCGGTAAATAACACAACGCGAGTCGAGGCACAATCGAATTTCGCCGCATATCTAGCTCGTCATCAACGGCGTGAAATCTCGTCGCGCGTGGCTCGCAAAGGCTACGAAGGCCGAGTAAGAGGCGCGGGAAATTCACCGTTACTCAAGTGCGAATATTGTGCAACGCCGGCGTAATTATTTCATAAAAAGAGAACGCTCGCGTGACAAAGCAATACCGGGTTATGGCAGGTCGGTTTTCTATGCTCATTCCCAAAAATTTACCTTTTCAGAAGAACTGAGAGACTTTGGGAACAAAATTCAATTTTTCAACAAATTCTGTTCCGTATCAAGGGGAAAAAACGAGCGTTTTTACGAGTGCCAAATTTTGCTAACGAGCGAAGCGAGTCAGTAAATCGCACGCATAAGAACGCGAACTTAAAAATCGTGTAATAAAATAAACCTCCGACCGAATTTTTTATTCGATTAGTCGCTATGAAAATTGAAACGAAAATGATAAATGGTGATCATGCATCAGTGGCAGATCCACGGGGGGGGGGGGAGTTAGATCCAGACACCCTTCTTGGGATTATGCTCATAAATGTTGTGCTTCAAATGTATAAAGACCTATAAAAATTTTTAATATCGATTCACAGTCTACTAGATATTTTCACAAATTTCAATCAATTTTAGAATCATCATTGCAATAAAAACAAATATAATGATCTTTGTCATTTCAACTATTATAAAATCTTAGTATAATATTTATCCCTCACAGAAAAAAAATTAGTTGGAACAGCATATCCAATGTGACATTATGGCTCCACCCAATCCAATTTGCTGAAGCAGCTTATTTTCGTGTTGCAATAACGGAGTTGGTATCCTTCGTCAGCTACTGTATTATGCTAATTCTGCAAATGCATTTGCTAGTTATACACAAAAATTAGCTGCTCCAACAAATGAGATTTGGTGGAGTCATAATGTCAAATTGGATGTGCTGTTCCAATTGATCTTTTTTTTTCCGTGCTTCAATAATTATCGATTTTTTTTATAGACACATTATAAACGATTTTGAAAGGAGTCTGTGCTTTGTAAAATCACTTTATGAAATCTTTCTAAAGATTTCCTAAAGCGCAGACTGCTTTATCAAAATTTTATAAAATGTCTTTAAAAATAAATTATTTCATTAGGAATTCGGGGATTTTTTGAGGAATTTATTGAAGATTTATTAAAGTTGTAATTACAAGAGCAAATTTAATACAATTCAAAATTTTGGAGCATTAATAAATATGTTTTTGACAAATTGAGAAACAATCCATAATCTACAAATGGCTTAAGCCATTCTTCAATTTTCGAGTCTTTTCAAAAAACTTGCTAAGAATTTCATCTTCAGTCAAATCAATGCGATGATAAATGTTCTCAACCAATCACGACACTCAGCACGAATGATTTCATTAATTTTTTTTTTAATTCAAAAATTTTAAGTTACTACGAAGTAGTTACTAATTGTAAGTTAAAAATATATTGCTAGAAATAGTGAGACCTTCTGAAAATTCGAAACAATTCATAAAATTAAAAAAAAAACCTCGCAAAGATTGCTAAAAAATATCACATTTCAAATTTATATTTAAAATATCATAAACTTCTAAAAACTTTCAAACCTAATAAATCGATAAATAAATATTAATATTTGACAAATACAGATTCAAAAAAAAATTTCAAGCAAACCGATCTCTGGGAATGATAAAAAAAACATCTACGTTCTAAAAAAATACGATAGTTTATACGAAAATGGCCTCTTATTGTCGAAAACTCACGAATATTTTTTAACTTTTTCAAAAATAAAATTTCCCAGATTCATGAATACAATGTTTTAAAAGTGGAATATTAATTCAAATGGAAACAACTAGATTTTTATTGTTCAAAAAAGGCACAGCTCTTAAAATTAAATTTTTTTCTTGTTCAACAAAACACCCATGATTTCAGCTTTAAATAGTTATCATGTTCATAAAGTTTACAACGTTGACAAATCACACGAAAATATTTTTCTGAGATTTACCAAAAATGTAAAACATTAAATTAACAAATTCGACGAAACCCCTAACAAGGAATTTTTTAAACATGTTTTTAAACTATAGTGATTTTGATTCTTATAAGAAATGGCAAAATTTCTTACAACAATTCAAATTTCTAATAAGGTCGACCTTAAAAAATTAAGATAAGAAATTTTTTTATAAAAACCAGTGACACTTTCATAAGAAATTTCAAATTTTTTATAAGAAAATATTTAAACCTCGTACATTTCTTTCGAACTGGAATTTTTATGAAAAAAATTTTTTCTAAACATTTCTAAAGGAAATACAATTTTCTAAGAAAAGTTTGTATTACAAGAATCTTAAAAGTTCGACCTTTTTTTAAAACGACGAATTTCATTGTTTATAATTTTATGAATTTTTTTTTTTTGTTGACGATTTTTAGGGACTTCATTGAATTCGCTATTTTGAGGTTTTAAGTCATTGATGATAAATCTAAAAAAAAATTCTCGTGTGATTTGTCAACGTTGTAAACTTTGTGAACATATAGTTATCTGGAAAAAATATTCTTGAGAAATACACTCAATTCACATAATTAGTTAATAATTATATAATTTTTCTTTATGCAAACGATCCTAATCATTTCAAATACAGATAATTCGCTTTATCGTTCGCTTTCACCACTTGATTTTTCCTTTTTTCTTCAAACTTTCTCCAGACAACGCTGATTGACATTTTCCGATATAAAATCTGGACGGTATAATTACTTTTTTGTCCTGCAGAAAAGAGATATTCTCACAGAATTTATAGAGTAATATCGAAAGTATAATAGAGCAGTTAATTGATGATAAGAATTTTTATTTCAAGTTTTTACGATCTGTTGATTAAATGGCAAGTGTAACAGACTTAATTGCTGATAAAGGATATTAATGACTGAGGATTCATTGAGCGATAACGCGATTTTCGTAGGCGTGGAAAAATCAAGGGAGACTAATTAATATCCCGGAAATGCAATTTGTCATTGCGATCTTGATGATGACAAATTTCACAATGTTTGATAAAATGATATCAAAAGTTCTGAAAATTCAATAAATCTGTCATATATTACAACACGGTGCTATCTGATGAGACTACTTATCACTAATTGTGCGAAAGATTTGACTTTGAACATTTCTGTTTCTCGAGACAATTGAGTTCTCAACGTATTTTATTTTGAACTTTACTATTTTTAAGTAACAATTGCGTTTATGAAATAATCATAATACATGCCCTCAAATCTCAAAAATCTGAAACATTTTCTAATGATCTCTGAACTTTGCCATAATCGCAAAAATTCAGTATTCTTAAAATTCAGGAACTTATTTTAGTAATTTATGACTTATAAAAAAAACTTTAAAAAAAGTAAAAAATTTTTTGGCGGTTTTCCAGGTTGCATAATTATTGGATTCATGAAGTTACAACATTAAAAAATAATGTTTATGTAACAAAAACAAGTGATACCATGATGACAGGCTTTATTTCAATTGATATATGTAGACAATCTTTACTTCCAGAAGCTTGTGTCGAAAAATAATGACTAATTGCCAATGAATAATTTAATATAGAAACATACAAATCCAAAAATAAATCAATAGCCGTTGATGGTACAACCGTTGTGTTTCTTTTCAGCTGATTACTGTTGTCATTCAATATCCCTTGTAACTATAATGCCTATAGGAGTTGTAACATGGGGTAATTTGAAAGAAGTATTACATTAGCACAGCCCAGAAAAGTTCAAAAAAGGCCTTTTTTTAAAACAAACCTCGGAAGATGCTCAGTTTGTCGGCTATTTTGAATTTTTTTCGTGTATAACTTTTTTTTGTTAACTATAAACATATATCTACAGATGTGCCAATCAGATTTTTCGTGGCTTTTTCTGTTTTCGTACAGTAAAATAAAGAAAATTGGCCATTTTTTTGAGCGTTTCATGGAGTGTCCCCCTTAATCACGTACTCAATCCAAATAGGATTTAAATTTTACAAATTTTCAAACGCTTGCAGAACAAAATGAAAATGGGAAATGCGTTTTCCCTGAGATATACAGACTCCATCAGCGATTTTCGAAAATTTCATAAAGAACGTTTTTGCTTTTTGTACTACAAAACGATAGCACTTTCAAGCGTTTTAAGGTTTTCCAGAAAAAAGCGTATCTCTGGGGAGAATGATAAATTCAGATTTTTATGGAGGAAAATTTTCAGTAACTCATCCCATCTAGTACAGAGTATTACATTTTCGAGTGAAACCGAGTATTACATTTCTCGCTCCATTTTCGAAATCATCGAAATTCGTCAAATCCGAAAAGGGAACCACGTTGTGTATCGACCGACAAGCAAAAGGGCTGCGGTTCCCACGCGCGCAGCGCAATTACGATGTGGCCCGCGAGTGCCATAAACTACAATAATTAGAAACGCAGTACGTCATTTCCACAAATATGGCTACAATATCGTGCTGCTGTAACGTTGAAGAAATTGCGCTGCACGCTGTTGACACAAACAGGGAAACCCCCGGAAAAGTTACGTCGTAACAAACACGTGCGTTCTGCACGGAAAAAAAGTTGGTTCAACTAACTTACTATTAAATTAATACAAAAAAAATTTGAATAGAAGGAAAAATAGTAGAATTATAGTTATGCAGATTGTGGAGAAAAGTATTATCTGCGTTTGCTAATGTGAACTACCTTGTAGTATTTAGTTTTATTTTTTTAAGCATAACTTTGCAGATTGTCAAATACTACATATAATAAATGAGATCAGATATTTATATGTAGATGGTCTGACAAAAAAAGTTGGCGAATTTTATAAATTGCGTTCGTATTTGTAAAAGTTAGTCTTACGATTGATAGCCAATGCCATGAGGTTAGTAACTTCATTACCGCTTTTGTTTTTGTGGTTAATCAAATACAGTTATTATTGAAATCCAAAATTCATTATTTCTATTAAATAAACCAGCTATTCTTACAATAAAAATGACAAAACTAACATCAAAAGCAGGTAATCGCCCATTTTTTTATCTACTAAACGTGACTACTTGAACTGTAGAATCAATAAACTAATTTCATAATTCCAAGTGAATTGAACCAATAAAATGCATTACATTTTATTAGTTCAATGATGCTCATTAGCAATTTCAACTACAAATATAGTAGAACTTACAATGAACTCTATTTTGAACAGTATTATTTGTACACACTTCTCTACGAAAACAAATTTTAAATTTCCACATTTGAGTCACGTCAATATATTCATTATTTATTAATAAATTTTTCAATTAAGAAATAAAAGTGATTTGAAATTGAATGGAATAAATTTTCACCAAGTTTAAAAAATAACGAAATCTTAATATATTTCTCGGTTGTCTGCTTTGCACTGTTTAATTTTTCAGTTTGTGATCAAAAATTGAAAATATTGAATACATATTCATTTTTGACTCTGACGATCGACAAAATGGAAATGGGAGATGTACCGAAAGAATTCAAGCATATAAAAAAATTTCAGCATTTTTACGTGAAAGCTTGTCAGTTATTTTTTGTTTCGAGAGTTTATTAATTTCATGAAAAAAACTTGTGAAATTAAAAACATATTAATATCAGAATTTCTAAATAATGATCATTAGGAGCCAATAAAAATCCATAAAATAATCAGGATCATTTTATTTTTACACAATTACACAAAAAAAAAGAGTCGATTACGACTGGGCATTTATTAAAAATTTTGAAAAATTCGAAACTTGAGCATAGGAATCTCCAGCATTAATTTTTTCACTATAAAAATGAGAGCTACAAAGCTTGAACTCCGGAATTTTGAAAGCTAATTCAAATATTTGATACGATAATAGTACATTATATTTCTAGGACGATAAAATCATTTTTCATGAGTGTGAGGGCCCTGCCAGCTTTAAATATTGCCTTAAGATTGCAGACATATTGCAAGTGAAATACTACATCTTGCAGTAACGTTGCAGAAATCTTACAAGAAGACTGCAAAAAGGTAGCTGCAATATGAAAATGTCCCCCATAATTGCATTTGCAATGTTGCATACATATTTCAGCAATATTCCAGTAATGTTGCAGCAATGTTTTAGTAAAATTTAGTAACATTTCAATCTCACGGCAATATTAATGAAACATTACAAGAGCAGCATTTCAAAGAAAAGATGTCATTAACATTGCCGTAACATTCCATATACTATTTTGTAGAGATAATATTACTGATAAATTACAGCTGTAAATTACAATAATAAATTTATACGTATATGATAGTATACGATCATGTTCGATCATAGTCAAACACAATCATACGTTAGGTGTGTTAGGTGTCACGCACATAAAATGGACAGGACTCCAAGCGCGTTCATACAGTACTGGTGCAAATAATGACGTCACCATGTTTGACCGGCCAACTTCTATTGGGCTTATATGAGAACTAGCAATCCATGTATTATATGGTCTAAGATTCCAGCATGATAACTAGATACTCTCAAGTACCAAGATCTGTAGAAATCTCATTTCCGATTATTAGAGGACCTACGGTTCCTTTCTCAGAGTGTGTCACAAAAAGATCCGTGTAAGGTCGTACTTACTAATTAACACAATTATTATATTGTTGTTCCAGAATCGTAAAAAACTTTCATTACATTGTCAATCATGATGTATTTTGCACTGACCACATTCTTAGACATAAATCGCAGTTGAAGTTGAAATGAAAGTTGGAAAAAGTTTAATATGTAAAATAATGATTGCACATAATCATCGATAAACTTTTTTTTTTTTTTTACAACTTTTGCAATTACCCGCAAATATTAATCAGTTAAGAATGTACAGTGATGCTATTTATCACAAAATCTTTTGGGACATCCTCAAGGCATGATAATTGAAGATTTTTCAAATTTGATTTAACCAAGTCAGAAAGTGGGAATGGCTGTATTTCAAGTTGATTTAGAGTCAAATTCTCAAGACTGTGGCAATCTTTGAGAGCAATAATGCCCGACGCTGTAACTTCGCTGCAATCTAAAAAACACAACATTTTTTAATGCTTCCATTATTCCAGAATTAACTTCAATATTAGCATGAAATAGTTTTTACATTTCAATTCAAGTGTACGAAGTTTTGGGCAAAATATAACAAGGTTTGTGATGACTTCATCAGTCATTGATTCTTCACCCTCAAAACAGAATGTTTCTAAAAAGGGCATGTGGGACACAGCTTGTACCAATGAAGATGTAGACAGTTTGCGCCAATAAGAAATGTACAGGGACCTTAAATTCAAAATTGGCAGGTTTGAGCTGCAAAAATGACTCCCTAGGTCATTTGCCTCAGCACATGCACTTTGCAGTTCAACGAAAGACGGAATTCTTTCGGCTCCTTCAGGTTTTATTGTGATCTTCATGTCAAAAAACGCGACATAACATGATCGCAGATTAGGAAAGTCTGCAAATGAAGCTATTCCGTTTGTCAAGCTTTCATTATGTCCGGCTGTGGAAAAAAAATTATTTCTTGAGTTGCAGAATTTTTGTGATAGAGCAATCTTATTGTGTAAAAATTTGTTCAAATTAATGAATGCAATTGCTGTCAGACATGTCTACTGATAAATAAATATCTTCAGACAGAACTATTCTTTGAGCATACATAATTATATGGTATGTATTTTTTGAAACAAGGTACGGAAAAAGTACACTAGTGGTTCTGAGGTGTTAAGTGTTAAGGAAACCTTAATGCTAGATTTTGCAGCCCCTTTCGAATGAATGCTCAAAATCTTATGAGGATTCGGGATCGCCTTGACTCTTTTCCACTGTCACTCTGGACCAGAAAAAAAATGAAGCATTAATGTTTCCGTTAATGCCTAAGGACCACTGATGCACTTTTCCCGTAGCTTGTTTTAAGAGAAACACACTGCATATCTCGCGGTCGATGTGTTAATTGTCTCTGAAACAGTAGCAGCGGTAGGTGACATTTTTCAAAACATTAACAGGCAGACATTTTCACATTTTGTGATATACAATCAATTCTGAGAACGATGTACAGTTTAAATTTAAACATTTTTTTAAGAGGCAAAGAAGATGCGACTTGAATAACTCTGCTATCAAAGTTTCCGTCGACATGTGAGAAATCAAGGGTTATTGACAAGCATGAATTTATATAAGAAATTGTTTTTTACCGAATTCAAGAGTCAGTTCTTCTAATTTCTGACAATTTTCGCTAATGGGTAACAAATTAACTTGAGTATTTGGAAACTCTAAACAGAGTATTTTTAAGTTTGGAAAGTTGCTGATTTTCTCACTTTCTTTCGCAGAAATAAAAGTAAAACTATGAAAACGAAGTGTTTCCACTTCGGATTTTGCACCATCCAAAAGTAATGAATGTATATTCATATTCCACAATTCTACTATTTTCAAACTTGTCGATGATGTCATTATTGTATTCATACATCCAGCAGTTACTTTATCACCTGGAAATGGATGAAACATACATAGGTTACAAGTGAAAAAAATACAGTTCTGAAAACTTCTATGCAAAATCAATATAGGGTTGATGGATGTTGGTTTAAAAAAAAACTGAGAAAAAAATTGCCTCACTGCTCGTATTCACACGAGTAGTATTTTTCAATTGAAATTATAGCATATTCATGTATGATCAATGACGCATTTTAAAAAATGATTGGGACTAAAAATCTAGTTCAAATATTAAAAAAAAATTGTTAAAAAATTTATTTTTTTCCACTTACAAACCAAGCTAATTTTTTTCAACTTAGTACATTCTTTTAAAATTGCAGTCATAACCTCGTTGGTTGCAAAACAATCTATTTCGTTTAAATGGAGTTCAATCAAGTTTTTAAACTGTGCAACCATTGTCATCTCTTGAAAAGTCCACAACTCATTTTCGAAATCAAATGGTCCTAAAAATAAGCTTTCCAGATTGTGGTGCACTAGTTTTTGGAAGAGTGATCTCGTTTGATCAAATTCTTCGCACAACTTATATTCTTGTACATTAAACGTTTCATACAGCATTTCCTGCGAAATAAACTTTTTGTCTATGAACAAGAACTGTTACGATTGTAAAATACTGATGTTAGATTTTATGGAAAAACCAAGTCACAAAATAAATCTTTTAAAAGATTTATTTTCTTTAAGATTTTAAGATTTATTTTAATTAAGATCAGCTGAAATTTTTTTGCACAAAGCCTTTGTTTTGTTGTATATCATACATAGTAGCAAGTAGGTTGAAGTTTTATATTTCATCGATATCCAAACTTTACAAATACCAAGTCATTTTTGGGTAAAATATGATATGACCACCTGAAGATTGAAATGATATTATGCAATAGACTTACTGGACAATCGATTACCTCTTGTTGTGTAGAACGGTAAACCGATAAATTTTTATTCAACTTTGGAAAACTTTCAAATGCCTCTGATAATTGTATATATTCATGTTCCATCAAGTTTGAGACACAAAACAAAATGCTTTCCAGTTTTTCATTGACTTCAATCAGTTTGCGAAATTCGATCTGTATTGGACGAGCCAAAAGCAGTTCAAGCAATCTCAAATTATTACAGTGGTCAATCGCACACTGTAAAAAAGTTTCAAGATTCCAGCCAGAATTAATCAAAATTTCGGCACCATTATAAACAACTGAGAATTGTTCTGACTGGCAGGGATCCAGATTGAGTATCAATATTCTCAAGTTTTTTCCACTTTTTTGGAGTATTTTTAAAATATCAGTAAAAGGCTTTTCTTTGCTAATTCCAAAGTAATCTATGGAAGTTTTGACATAAAGATAGTTCACAAACTTTTACTTCAAGTTTGGAAATTTTCCATAAGCAGCTCTGCACATGTGTATGGCCTCTGAAAGCTGAACAAAAATGTGCCTTTAACTAACTGTGAAATAAAAAAACAACAGTAGTGTACTCAATATTTTCAAATGATAAGGTTTTATCAACCGAGAAATTCGGAATTAATTTATCTCTTGTGAAATTGATACTTCATTATTGAATCGTAAGATGAAAGTTATATGAAGAGAGATATATAGATGCATTAAGTTAATGTCTTAAATAAAATTTAAAATTATATCACATTGTTAAATTTACACCACAGCCAATTTTTTATCATTAGAAGTTTGACAATGTGAGCGACAGAAGCCCATATTACGTTTTATCTTAGAGTATTTCGAACAATTTTCTGTCTAATTTTGTCATTCAAAAACTGGCTTGATATAATACTGATGAAACCATCAACGATTAACCCTAGAACGGTACACTAGGGTACAAATGTACCCCAAGCCATCTTTAGGGCCATGTAAAAACAAGAATTCGGAATTTTACGACCTGGGACCATAACCATAATTCAATTTAGAGTTCATAGAAAAAGAAAAAAAAGGTGGTAAAGCCAGTTTTCTTTTGGCCATCCTGGAAGGAGGAGTCAAAGTTGGCGTGGGGTACATTTTGTACCCCAGTGTACCGTTGCCGTTGGCGTTTCGTGCTGTCAGTGAAAATGTGACTCGTGAGAATATTAGTTCAAATATCAGTTGTTTTATCACGTAAATAACAATCATTATTACGTAATAATTTTTAATCATTTATTCAACTAATTTAACTCAATTTTGAAGTAAACAAAATTTTTTTATCATTTATAGTGATCTTTATTTTATCATTCAAAAAATTTGATTCGTTTATTTTATTTTCTAATAATATTGTATTCCAATGTATTTGCGATCATAAATACGATTGTACGACAAAAGTTCCAATACAGTAAGTACCAAAGTTCTTTAGTTCCAAGCCTATCAAAATAATCAGCTGCTTCTAACAAGTTGTCAGGAATATTGTCATAAAGATATGAAAAGTCCTCAACAACTTTATCGACTGGTACGAATGCCAAGGCGCCCATCATTAGTGTAGCTTCTTTGACACTGCGATCATTTTCGTCATTGTATGCGGATTGCAGTCCAACAGCTTGTATTTTTCTGTACAAACTTTGACAAAGATGGAACAGACAAGCGCGTACGATATCTCCCAAATGCTGCTTTGCTGAGTTTATTATACCCAATTCAAAATCCGTTATAATTGAGTAGATAGGCTATGGGGTTTCTAGCGCACTCTAGTAGTAACGACGGGCGGAGCCCCTCGGTAAGGTAGGAACCTAACCTAACCCAAGTCGGTAAGATAGAGACCTAACCTAACTCAAGTAGGTAAGGGAGAGTATAACCCAAGTCGGTAAGATAGGGACCTAACCTAACTCAAGTCGGTAAGGTAGAGTATAACCTAAGACGGTAAGGTGGGAAGTAGT
>JAPYZL010066371.1:0-14481 GCA_030522825.1 Platygaster orseoliae | reverse complement strand
TCATGGAACGTGTATTTTTTTGAGACAAAACAATATTTATTTGCTCATATCCAAATAAATATTTATTAACTGTCAATAAATCGTTCTCTCAGTGTGAGCTTTGCAGAAAATAAATGGAAATGAATTTGGGTTGAGTTTTGAAAGGAAAATAAATGCAGATTTTAGTTCCAGTTTGAAAAAATATTTTTCCATTTGATAATTATGAAGTAAATAGAGTTTGTTCAACTCCGTGAAAAAAAATGATCATTTTTCAAAGTTGTTGAAGAAAATATTGTTATCAACTCGTTTTTTGAAGTAATGCTTTGAAAAGTTTCCCGGACATTTTTGGAACTATTAAACTCTCAAAAGCAGGCTACAAAAATTTGAAAAAACAAAGTTTGCTCTTGGAGTTGAAGATTTTTACAAACTTTCCGGTAAAATTTCCCAGTAATTGAGGACATTTTTAAAAATTTCAAAAGCTTTTTACTTAATTATAAAATTTATTTCAAAACTTTGAATGAAGAAGTTGAGGAAATTCTTCAGTGATTTTTAAAAATTAATACGGTCTTGAAAACTGAGAGGACGTAACTAGAAAAATAATTCATAATTTTGATGCATTTTTTCATGACTAAATTTTCAATAAATAATTATATTTCTTTTTTCTTTTTGACTTTGTGTAATAAAGCGTTTTTTGAGAACCTTTAATAATTACGTGAAAAAAATCGATCTAAATTTTATAAAAAGAGCCTCCAAAATCTAATAGAAAAAATGTGTGAAAATTTTGTCTAAAATTTTCTGTCTAATTCCGTTGAACAAAACTTCTCAATAAAACAAAATAACTTTCTAATACTAGAATATTTATTAAAGTTTTAAATACTAATGTAAGACACTTTTTTCTGCTTCAACATCATTTTCACTTTGAAGTGATTGGCCCATATTTGATCAATTTTTAATCCGTCTTGATATTAATATATTTTTCCCATGCACCCGTAAAAAAGGCCACTTTATTTCTATGGAATACGGGAACAAAAGCCCCTTTTTGGGGTACTCGGAAAGGATTTCGTTCCTGCGTTCCATAAAAATGAAGTGGTTTTGTTTTACACATGCATGGGAAAAAATATTGTATGCTACACGAGACAAAAAGGATGATTCCAGCGAGTGCAATTGCGCACTCGCTTCACTCGTGCCCAAACTTTGCACTCGTTGGAATAATCCTTTTTCTCCCTTGTAGTATAAATATCTATTTTTGTCTTAGAAAACTGAATTATTATTATTATTAAAATTATTAAAATTATTATTAAATAATATAATATAATTGCGACAATAATTGATGTTATTCCAACTTTTAAGTTATTAAATTTGTGTATTTGATGAAAATAGATCAACCTAATTCAAAAATCGATCAAAAAGGAATAATTTTTATTTAACGACTTTTAGAAGAAAAAAATTATTTTATGAATAAAACTTCAGTAAGAGCACAACAGAAATTCTGAAATTAGAAAGAAATTCTTTAGAAATACTTAAAATATGAAAAATAAGAAATACATCAGGAAAAAACTTATTTTGTGGAAAATCATGAGTAGGAAATGAATTTTACGGAGAATATTTTTAGGAAATAACAAAAATTAGCAAAACCGGTAGAAAACTATAAGATTTACACATTTCCTATCCAGTAAATATTGAATAATAAACAGTCTAAATTAATAATAAACAAATTGCCGAAACTCGCAATATCGAAACCACACGTGCATGACCTTTTTTTGTTATCCCTTTATGTTAAAAAATACGAGTAAATAATAATCTTGACCCCCACCAAATGCGCTTTATTCATATCCGGTGAATTGTTACCGCATAGCTTTGTTTACATCCGAGAATTTCGCATCGCAGTACATATGCCTATACGCGTTTGTAATACTATATGCGATCGCCGGCTATAAAAAAGCGCGCTTGTAGCTACGAGCTCAATTCAGTGAACTTACTCAACTCTTAAACAACGATACAAGAGTCTGGAAATACGATAACAGTTTTGTTATAAAAATTTTTTCATTTAGGTGAAAAAAAAAACTTTTTCAAGTGACTTGAGGTCGCTTTTCAATAAATTTGCAAGTGTGCGTGTTTTGAAAAAACTACTTTCGGAAAGTGAGGTGTTTTTGGATTTCGGAAAATGCCTGGTTCGAGGATTCCTCATCGCGCGATTATGTCGCTTGGGCGACACGCTCGTTTTACGAGAAAATGTGTTTCTTTTACGAGGTATTGTTTTTTCGTTGAGTAAATTTTTAATAATTATCATGTTTTTCGTTTTTGACACGATTTTTATTTTATTGGTTCATTGTTTGCTTCAGTTTATTATTGAATTTATACTGCAGTAAATTACATTTCTTATTTACACAAGTCATTAATATACTATAGTGATAAATTAGTAAAACTTTCGAATTGGACTTGAGATATTTATTTCTAATTTTGATTTTTTTTTGTTTATTCGTTAGGTAAACTTTAATAGGTTTCCTAATTTTTTTGCTCTTTTAATTAGAATCCAAACGCAAATCAGGATTTGTAGAATATATTCCAGGATAATTATGTGCAGAGACAACGTGCATAATAATATTTAACAAAAATTTGAATGATTCAAAAGCTGTTGACTAATAGTTGAACAAAAATAAGACAGTTTCATCAAATGAAACACTGAAAGTGCGGTGAAGGAAATAAATGTCGATCGATTACAGTAGCGTGCTAGTATGAGTTTCAAAGTTACAAAATTTATTATAATTTGGGAGCCTTTTAAGTATTATAAACTTAATGTCAAACTCGAGTGTCCACAAATCTCAAAAATTTTCCAAAAAAGCGTAAAAATTTACATGAACATGTGTATTTTTGAAAAGTTGAAAATTCGTTACACGAAAATGATGAGTTTGAAGGGCTCTGGTTAAAAAATCTGCAAATTCCAGAATATTCGAATAAATTTTTGGAAAAACCTTTGAGAGTTTATATTTTTCTTTCCATTTGCACTTTGTAAAAGGCCATACGTTTTTTTTAACTTTGAAAACCAAAAAAGTTGATAGTCAATTAATAAAACTTGAGTGTAATTTAAGGATATCTTAACATCTTAAGACATCCTTAAATACAAAAAATCTGAGTCTAAATTAATGTGAAACTTTTCATTATTTTACGAATCTATAAATTACATTAATATAATAAATTTATTTATTACATTGCTAATGGTCCAATTAAAAAAACCCATTAACTTAATTAAATCCGAAAAACTTAAAAAAAAACTCAACAAAGCTTAAAAACTTTAAAAAATTAAGTTTTTTTCAATCAATTTTTCACGTTTTTGTGGTGTAAAAACTCCAACAAATACCATAAGACACGTTTCTATTCATAAATTTGTTTTTGATTCAATACATTTTTTCTCCCCGGCACCGGAAATTAACCGTACGTCACTGGGTCAGCTGATTTTGATGTAAATAGCGATACGCCTGGATCGTCTGTCCTTGTCTAATTACACTGAACCGCGTGTGCTAGAAAAAGACGCAAATAATCGGCTGACAATGAGCTAACTCTTGTGTCTTTGTCTAGCTTAAGTTTTTTATACGTGATCACGCGATGAAAGACAAGGATCGGAGATGCTCTTTTTAATTTGCCAGTAGCCAACGATAGCCAATATAAACATTGATAAACATTGAGTTTACATTTAAATAACAGTCACTGACAATAATTAGTTAGTACGATCAATATTACGCAGCTTAATTTTCAGTTTTTCGAGATTACGTGAAATGCAGAGGATGAAATTTTCTTAGTTGATGTTGTATATTTACTGTTGTTGCGTCAGTGAAGAGCAGTGAAAAGTGACAGACGTAACAATGTAGTAGTAGTTTGTTTTGAGTGGTTTTAAGATAGTTTTTGATGGTTTTTCCTACGAGAAAAATTAAAAAGTAGATTCCCATGTTTATGCAAATCGATAAAATGAAAATATTTGCGTGTATTGTGCAACGTGTGAAACCAAATTATTATCATCAACAGGAAAAAGGTGCTGGTTAAATTCGAATGTTTCGTCATTATAAATATTTTTCGAATTCACTCCCATTTTTTATCATTTTAAAAACCTTGTGAAAAAAATGAAGTTTCTAAGAAGAATCAGATTTTGTATAAGGTGGTTTTATGAAATCCTTATGAGGATTTGATTTCTTATAAGGTGACATTACAAAAACCTTATAAATGAAAATTTGTTATAAGAACTTTTTCTACAAAATCTTATTAAATTTTTCGCTTATAAAAATTTATCAAATAATTTTTATTAGATCACCTTCAAATAAATCAATTTTTATAAGGATTTTATATAAGGTCATTTAACAGGAAATCAAATTCGTATAAAATTTTTTTTTTATAAGGATTACAATCACTGTCATTAATTTTTTTAGATTCATAATAAATTTTTTTCTTATAAGAATTTATTGAAGAATTTTTTTAATAATATATTCATTAGATCACCTTAAAATAAATCGAATTCTTATAAGGATTTTATGTAAGGTTATTTTAGAGGATATCAAGTTTTTATAAAAAATTTTGTTTTTTTATAAGAATTACAATCACTAGGGTCATAAATTTTTAAAAAATCATAATACATTTTTTTCTTATAAGAAATCATTGAAAAATTTTTATAATATAGATTTTCATTAGATAACCTTAAAATAAATCAAATTCTTATAAGGATTTTATGTAAGATTATTTTACAGGAAATCAAGTTTGTATAAAAAAAATTTTTTTTTATAAGGGTTACTAGGGTAATAAGGTTTTTACTAGATCACTAGGGTAATAAGTTTTTTTAAAAATCATAATAAATTTTTTTCCCATAAGAATTTATTGGAAAATTTTTATAATAAGATTTTTATAAGGTCACCTCATAATAAATCGAATTGTTATAAGGTTTTTATATAAGGTTATTTTACAGGAAATCAAGTTTGTACAAAAATTTTTATTTTTTTTTTATAATGATTACAATCACTAGGGTCATACATTTTTTTGAAAACATTAATTTTTTTGAAAACAGATTTTTTCTTATAAAAATTTATCGAAACATTTTTTTAATAACATTTTTATTAGTTCACCTTAAATCTAATTCTTTTAAGGATTTTATACAGGGTTATTTTACAGGGAATCAAGTTCATATAAAAAAATTTAATTTTTCTTTCATTAAGATTACAATTACTAGGGTCATACTTTTTTTTAAAAATCATTTATGTCACATACTAAAAAAATTGAAAAATACCAGAAATTAATAAAACACTACAAATCTATGGGGGTATAACTTCTCAAAATATTATTAATTATTAAAAACATATTGAAATTGAAATTTTATAGCATTATATTTCTGGAAATCTTATAGCAGTCTACAGCAATATTGAAAATTCATAAAAATACTGAAAAATCCTTCAAAATCTTATGAGTGCTTAAAAAATGAGAGACATACAAGAAAAAAAATTAATACACAAACCCTATGCACAAAAATAGTATAAAAAATTTATAGAACTTTGAATCCCAAAGCATAGTACACCAAAAATCTATGTATATAAATTCGACAAAATACAATAAAATTCTCCAAATTGTTTGAAACTAAAGAAATATGAAAAAAAATTATGAAAATCTATATGATTGAAACTGTTATCTGAAAAATCAATTATAATACTCGAAATTGTTGAAATTTTTAATACTATAGCATCAAGTTCTAAAAATCTATGGAGAGATACATAAAAATACCCGAAATCTTTAGAATTCGCAGAAAATAGTAGAAAATTTAATAAATAAAATAAAATACAAAAACTTTAGAAATCTATGAAATATTGAAAATCGGTGTAGATATTATTTTCTCAAAATTTCATAGAATTATGATAAATTTTTATTTTCTCTACTTAGCGTACATATTTCTGAATTAATTTTTCCGCTTTTGATTTTTGAAAAATTAATTTCTGTGTGACAAAATAACATTAAAACTGATAATATTATGTATTTGCATGTGAAAAATTCAGTTTCATGGTAAATACTTAAAATTTTTTGTAGTTCCAAATTACAATAAAAATGATAATACAATTAATGTGTATGTATTTGTAATAATTTCAAGGTTTTGTTTTTCAAAGAGTTTTACTAAAAATTTTCTGAAAAATTGAAAAAAAAAACTTTTCGACAATTAGAATTTAGAAAAATGACTAGGAATCATGATTTATATAAATAATAATTATGATAGCTGAATTTTAAATTAATTATTTTTCCTCCATAACTATGCAAATTTATTATATTTATTTCTTTTATAGTTATATTTTTATGGTAACTTTATTGTTTACACAGTTATCCTTACAGTTACATATACATTGTATTCACAGTTAATTAATTTTCTGTTATCAAAAATTGATTACAGTGAGTCCAATGGAGGCGTAGTCAAAGGTCCAAATGAAAGAAGTTCAGAGAAAATTCCTGTAAGTTTCATGACATTGGCGAAAATGTCGATGAATCAGTGGAAAATTGTGTCGCAGCTCAAAGAGCTGATCAATAAATACAACAACGAGAAAAATGTGCAGATTGTTCTCAACAAAGACTGGGTCAACTTTTTCCAAAAACTTACTTACTCCCAAATAGAGGCTATTAGAAAATATTCATATAATCAAAACGGAGCAGATAAACCTGGAAATAATCATCAAGTTATTGAACCTGAGAGAAAAACAGAGAGCGAAATTATCGATCGCACAACTCCAAAACAAGTACGTGTATGAGTTGAGGAAAGTTGAATATCACAAATTAGGACCAGAATTTATGATATTTTGTGTTAAATAATTCAGGTTTCTAATTCCCAAATTTTCCGTATAATTTCTGCTCGGAACGGCAAAAAACAAATTCATCTTGATGGAAAATAATATTTCAACCTTTTTTTTCTTATGTTCTTAATACAAAATGTAATGTGAACAAATAAAAAATCAACCAATTTTCATTGCTACACCCTCCAAAAAACCAAATTTCTGCAAAAATTTCAAATTTCCATAATTTTAATTTCCAGCAAGTGACAGAACGAGCAACAGTCATAAAAAGCGTGGAATTGAAAGATCATCTATACTGGATGCAACAAGCGATTTCCTCATTCATGCCAAAAATGACTAAGGGCAAGGTCATGGCATCATCGACGATAACTCCAAAATGGAAAAGCAACATTCAAGGAAGCATTTCCGCGGAGACCATCGTGTCGAGAACGAAATATATTTTAAGTAGCATCGAAACCGCCGAATCCAGTATTTCTAAATTGAGAAGAATTGATGATTTACTGCTCCATTTGGATCAGTATTCCGAAGCTAGGTACCACGCAATCAAGAAAGGAGCCAAGGCGATTCTTTTGAATGTCAAGCGTAAAACTACGAACCCCGATGTCAGAGGTTTGTCCACGCTATGCATATCATTTTTTTGTGCATTTCAAATGTTAGATTTCCCTAATAATGTGATTTTTATAAAAAATCGCCAAATCTTTATAAAAATCACAGTTACAAGGGTTTCTAAATAAAAACTAATATAAATAAGTATATACAAAATTTGCTTGGATTTCCATTGTAAGTTCAAATTGTTTGCAGATGCTGCGAAAGAAGCTCTCGCAGTTTTGGGCCACGTTGACCCTTTGCCAGGACAAGGGATACGGATTTTGGCAATCGATGGCGGCGGAATTCGGGGACTTTTGGTTTTGGAGCTTCTCAAAAAACTTGAACAACTTTCGGGAAAACCGGTTTACGAAATGTTTGATTACATTTGTGGAGTTAGCACTGGTGCCATTCTCTCGAGTGCTTTAGGTAAAACTCCATGAAGTTAATATAAATAAATAACTTAACCTAACAATAAATTGCAATAAAATTTGCTTTTTTTTCTTTAGGAGGCTACAGAACAAAATCACTGGATGAAATTTCGAACCTCTACAAAGAACTGAGCACGAAAGTATTTTCACAAAGTACTTTGAGAGGAACAAGTAATTTGGTTTGGAGCCAGGCGTATTACGACACGGAATTATGGCAAAATTTGTTGAAGACTTATCTGGGCGACACTGAGCTCATAAAAACTGTGAGGGTTCCAGGTGCCCCGAAATTTTCGGCTGTTTCCGCTATCGTTAATCAACATACTGTCATGGCTTACGTTTTTCGAAATTATACTTTCCCTCCTGGCATGAGTAGTCAGTATTTGGGTTCCCATAAACACAAGCTTTGGGAAATCGCGAGGGCTTCATCCGCAGCACCTACTTTCTTCGAAGAGTACAAATGCGGCGAATACCTACATCAAGATGGAGGTAAAGTATTTATTTTATTTTCAAGAAAATATTAATTCAACCATGTAAATTAACTGTATTTTTGATTGGATAATATACATCACCAGGAACGTAGGTAGAAAAAGTTTTTAGGGTGGGTTTTTTGAAAAAGTATATTTCTTTCTGGATCTTATAATTTTTAAACTTTGAGGATTTGGTTATGGAAGAACGATTATTAAATTTTTCGAGTATTTGGATTTTAAACTTATAAAAGGTTTGACGTCAAAATCGACACATTTTTTATGTTTGTATCTAGTATATTCAAATTTGATTTTTGTGATTTTTAAGTCACTGAGGTTTAGATTTTTTTTTCTAATACTTTTAGTTTTTCATAATACAATAAAAAACAAAAACAATATATTATTTTTTAGAATTCAATACTCTTAGAATTGTAAATATTTTTATAGATTTTTTTAAAAATGATACATATTGATACAGATTCTAGGAACTTCGTGGATTTCTAGAATTTTCGTATTGTACATTAGTTACTGAATTTCGGAGTTTTTTTTTGACATTTTCAAACTCCTGGTATTTCTAGGAATCACTTCATTTATTTCGAAAATTTGATGCTATAGTATTGGAAGTTTCAACGGTCTCGAATACTAATTAATTTTTAGTAAACATTATTTTTTATACAGATTTCCAATACTTTTTAGTTTTTTAGGTTTTTTTTTGGTATTTCTACAATTTGAAGAATTTTCTAGTATGTTTATAGATTTCTAGAATTCTATTCTCTAGGATTCAAAGTTTTATAAATTTTTGAGTTTTTATAGATTTTTGTTATTTCTGTTTCTGAAGTTCTAATTATTTATAAATAAACGAAATAGAAAATTTTTTTCGTTACCTCAAACTGTTAAAGTTATCAATAATCATTAATGCCTAGAAAATTTTATCTAAAGTTACTTATTATTTTTTACTTTCATCCTGGATGAAAAAATGAAACCATATTTTTTTCATTTTAGTTAATGTCTTGAGCGTTTTGAATTTAGAACACATGCATTTCTTATATTTCTTCATTATTCGTAAAACTTTGAAGGATTTTCAGCATTTTTAACGATTTCTAGTATTTTCGCAGATTGTTTTATAGATTCCTAGAATTTGATGCTCGGGAATTCGAATTCCGATTGACTTTCAGTAATTTGAAAAAATTTCAAGAAAATTATATACACTTGGATTTTTCATGTTTCATAGGTTTCTTTTTTTTTTAGTATTTAATAAAATTTCTTACTTTTTCCAATATTTTTATATATTTTTAGCATTTCTGTACATAACAATACACACTTTTCACAATTTTTTGACTTTGATGTTCTAAAATTCAAAATTTAATGATCGTAAGTATTTTTACAGATTTTTCAGAAAACAGTTCTTTCATAGAATTCTATTACTTTTACTGTTTCTTATTTTTATTAAACATTATAATTATGTTATTACATAAGATTATGTAATTCAAAAGGTTTACTGGCATTTTTGTGAATTTCTATCTAGATTTCTAGAATTAAATGCTCCAGGGTTAACATTTTTTTAAATTCTTATTATTTTTGTAGATTCTAGTTTTTCTTTATCAATCACTCGGTTGAAACAATTTTTTTAATTTTAATTTGCTACTTTATTCTAGGCAAACATTTATAATAAGAATTCATTTTAAGAAAAATTTTTCTGAAACTATGGTTACTGTTATTTTTGAGTTAGTAAAATTCAGAGTTCTGAATATTGTTCAAATATTTGTTCTTCTCTAGATCTCAGTAAGTACATTTTTGATAGTTTTTACTGATTTTATTGTTTTATATTATATTTTTGAAAATTGGTATTCCTACTATGTATCATAATAAATTTTATTTACACTTGGGGATTGGTTTTACCCCCCCCCTCTCCTCTGCCTATACACCTGATTGTTTGAATAATATTTTTTTATATAAGATTTTTTATTATTATATAATTTAATTTGATTCAAACTTTTTAAATTCAGGGAAATATATAATATATACTTAATGTAAAATGTATAATTTTGAAGGAATAATGGTCAACAATCCTTGCGCTATCGCGATTCACGAAGCTAAGCAAATTTGGCCTGATAGTGAAATCCAATGCGTCGTTTCTTGTGGCACTGGGAGAGCTCCTCACAGCGTTAAAGAGACGACACCTGTAGAACCTGGAGCTTCGAGTTGGAAAGATAAATTTTACAGAATCCTGGACAGTGCAACAGATACTGAAGGTGAGTTAACAAATCTTAACATACCTTTCCACATACTTTAATGCTGTATATGTACTTGAAAATACATGACATTTTTGTGTGAATGCAAGGTGTCCACACGACCTTGAATGACCTTCTCCCTGACAACATATACTTCAGGTTCAACCCTTATTTGACGGAAATGTTAACGATGTCTGAAATCAGGCCAGAGAAGTTGTTGCAGTTGGAACAAGACGCTCATATGTATATTAGAAGAAACGAGGAAAAGTTTCAAGCAGCTGCTGAAGCACTCGTGAAGAAACGCAAATTTTTGCAGAAAGTCAATGATTGGTTCACTCTAAATAAACAATTATTGTTTCGGTCATGAATATAAGTAAGAGCAACAATTTTGAAAATGCAACAAACTGAACCGATAATTCTTCCACTCTATTAGAGATAGTTATAATTATTTTGAAACGTTTTCCTTTTTTCAGTATCCAAAGAGGTTCAGTTTTTGTATCTTATCGAGTACAAAACTGGACAAATGTAGATTTTTATATTTTGAGTATTTTGTTAAATAATTGTAATTGCAGAGAGAATTGTTTCCATGTTTGTCATAGTCTGGAAATTTTTATCTTTTTAAGACGAGGGGATCGCTGTTGACGTGTGAGAAAGACGCAGAGAATAGAGAGCGCGTGAGTGAAAGGGAGGCGCCAAGGTGAAAGTGAACCCCTCGCCTTAATGTAGTCGAGTGATTTTTCTGTAAATATAAGTGGTTTTTATCCAAAGTAAATGCTGTGAAATGTAGAGTATTTTTTCCTGACTTGATTTATGTTCTAAGCTGAAAGTTGCGGATGTAAATCTTGTCCCAAGCAAATGTACAAATAAAAGTGATGTTTTTAACATTATTGTTCTTATTTTACACCAAGGAATATTGAGAAATATACAAGTATTGTGGAATTACTCATAGTGAACAAAAAAAAGTATTTCTGATTAACACAAATATAATTGAAAAGTCGATTTTTTCCAACGTTATTATATAAAATTATTACTATTGTATAAAACGCTATTGTGAAATTCAGGATATGTTTTGATTTTAGAAATAAGCAAAAACAAGTTATAACTTTATATTTTAAAAATTAGGATTTGTGATTCTGGTATGCATGAATGAAATTTTACAAATATGAAACTATAACCAGTTTTTGTTAGGAAAAGGTTTAAGAATAAATTCGTACACTGAAATTGTTTTTAAGTAATTTTTTTTATTCATAATGACCAATGGTAGAAAATTCAAGATACCACAGAATGCGATGAAAAATATTGATCATATGAGCTCCAAAATTTTTTTTATCATTTCATCGATGTCTTCATGGTTGTTTGCAATTTGCAAGTCCCAATTTTTTACGTCATCCAAATCGCATTCAGTTTCGGCATCGTCAACACCTTCAACCGAGAATGAAAAGTCATTCAAAAGAAAGAAAAAAATGACTAACTTCGGAAATATGAATTGTAATGAAAAATAATATATTTCAATAAATAGGTATTTTAGACATTTTTTGTCTTTGTATTTTTAATATTCAATTAGTATTTCTTTCATTTTTTATATACTTTTTGCAAATCTTGACCTCATATTCACGAATTTTATCATTGATTTAAATCAACGTTATAGTTCACATTTTTGTAAGACTGAAAATCGTTCTAAATGTTGGAAAAATGTTTTCTATAATCGGGGTAAAGAAATTGAATGTTTTTTAGAAAAAAAAATTTACAAAGTATGGGACAACAAATATAATCTGAATCCTGATTGAAGGAGTAAAAGTTGAATAATTTTTTGATCTTTTTCTACAAATTAGCAAAAATGATAAAAAATAAATTAATTAAAATTTTCGTATTTTTTGAAAAACGAAAAAAGTTTGACATGAAAATTATTAAAATTAAAAAAAAAATAATTTTGTAAATCTGAGTTCGGAAAAACAAATTTACAATTAATCAATAGACTTTAAAAGTGGAAATTCGTCAAGCAGATAAAAATTCATTACTGGAAAACAAAGTTGTTCAATAATGAAATAAAATTTATTTCTAGCTAAAAATTTGATTTATCAACAGTTTCATTCATTTATCAATTTTTTTTTTTTTTGCAAATAACTCAAGCTTAAGCAGATTTATTATTCAAGATCATCATGGTTATTATTAATTAAATATTATACAATTTTTTTCGACTGAGTGTACCTTCTGTAAAAACCCAACCCCGATTTTTCCGGATTTCCTCGCTGCTAAAAATTCGTATTGTCTTGCAAAGTTCTGGAAATTCTTCCGAGAACCATTTGATGTCAGTTTTTCGCCTTACGTCACTGACAATCCAAATTGGAAAATTTTCAGCTATAAAATAGGTATTTTCCATGAATACAAATGTGTGGTTCAGAATTCGCTAATTTATTTTATATATAACTTCAGAAATACAAGCTCTGTAATAATCATTTCTACCACTTATTCACACTGTTGGTATAAAATGTATCTTGAATTTAAAAAAAAACGAATAAATGATTGATTTTAAAAATTCAATCATGAAATGTATCTTCAATATTGAAAAAAAAAACTGTAATTTACTATAAGAAGTTTCATGAACGATTATCAATAAGTTCATTCTAAAATAAAACTTTTGCATAGAAAAAATTCAATGATGTAAGGTCAAATACATGTAAATACATACAGCATACAAATTTTATCTATTTTACCATTATACATTTCAATGGCATTGCGACAGAAATATCCGTTATCTTCGTGCCTCATTTCCTCCCCCCACAAAATCATCTCTTTTCGAAAACGTTCTTTATATTCTCCATCGCTTAACAATTTTTTCATGTCAAGATTCAATGACTTGGCAAAATGGCTTTTTATCGGGGCAGAAATTTTGATGATAACACACTTTCCAGGAACGAGCCTGTTGCATAAAAATAAGAATTTCCTAAAAATTTGAACTTAAAAAATGAAAAAATATTCGTACATATAATTGAATTTTAGTACAAATGATGTAGTCTTCGTAATTTTAAAATTTGTTTAAAAATAAAATCTGTATTTGTAAATTTATTCAAATTTGAAGTTCATAAAATAATATTGTAGTTAATTTATTGAATTACAAATTGCTTACCTTTGCTGTAATCTATCCGTAACATAATCCTTCCCTGATTTTCTTTTACCGCTAAATAACAAAATTCTTTCAGGTTTCCTCAACAAGACTTTTTCATTCCTTGTATTTGCCGCCATTTTGAATTTATAACGGTTCTTTGATCTACTTATCAGAAAGTCATTACTGAACTAAACGCGCATAAAAAAAATTTCGGAACACGATATTTTTTTCGTTATATACAAACTTTAGTTTCTTTCATTGAAACGTTAACTGAATTGGACAGAATGCAATTTTAAAGAACACAGGGAAAATAGAAAATCAAATTTTATTTTCTTATTTTAGGAATTTTTGTTTAATAAAAACAAAAGTACAGAAATCTATTTAGACGCAACAGCAGTGGCTTTCTTGGCTACACGAGCGGCTTTTCGCGCTGCACGAGCAGCTTGGCGGGCGGCGGCAACTTTCAGTTGTGCTTTAGGCTTCAAATTGTGTTTTTTAGCGAATCGTTGATTTTTCAAAAATTTAAGGTCCATCTGTAAGGAAAAAAAAACGTTCTAATAAAAACTCAATTTTTATGAATCTGTGTTTCTAAATATACAGGGTGTAACGGGGTAAGTTGAGCAGCCGGAAAACTAAGAATCCTCGCAAAATTCTAAGATGAAAGTTCCTTATCCATTTTTCACAAAACTCAAAAATAAAAAAGTTATTCAAGTTTGAAATTTGACCAATAAACGCGCTCTTACAAGGAGTGGGGATAAAAAACATGGACCAAACTTCACCCAAATTTTTTTCATATTTTTCTGAGTTGAAAAGTCCTTTGCCACTTTTCACAAAACTCAAAATGAAAAAAAATATTCAAGTTTGAAATCTGAGAAATCTGAT
>JAPYZL010066358.1:0-13504 GCA_030522825.1 Platygaster orseoliae | reverse complement strand
ATGTAAAAAGGTTTTTTTTTAAATAAATTTATTCATGACAAATATTGATAATGAATTTTTTGTTGAATTTGTCCGGATTTTGGTGGCGCACCCTGTAGATAAGAAAACTTTTTCTTTTAAATTAGAGGCAGTTCTGTTGCAAAGATGATGAAAAAAGTTTTACCTTACTCGCTGATGTTGAATTTTTGAACCAGTTGAACTCGCGAACTTGAAAAAAACTGCAATTTAGTAAAAAAGTGGATATGCGTACACTCAACTTGCTCTGACTCGCTGACTACATGCAACTACGATATATGGGCGTGAAGCGTGATCATAATCCCAGTACAGATGGCGCTCGTGATGCAGCGGGATTATTCAAATAGAATTTTCTGCCAAGTATCTTTTTGAATCATAAACAGATTCGTGTCAAATTTGTTATTTACACTGTAATAAAATTACGTAGATCGTAAGCGTTAACTTTAATTTGTTATTTCTAGATTAACTTAAATCATGCGAACTCATGACTTAGTGGCACATGAATAATTTAAAATCATTTACTCCCGTCATAATATTCCCTATTAATCTTTCCCATATCTTAAATCGTTCGAATTATTATCCAAAATACCGAAATTACCTCAAAAAAATGAATTTTTGTAAAATGATGTTCCTATACTCTTTTTCTTACTCTAAGCCTCAGGGCTTGCAAACCGCTACTCGGTTGTTGCTACAGGCCGACACCCTGAAAGACGACAGAGTCGTTAAAGGGGGTGTCGGTGAAGGGCAATGCACGACAAGGGCAGTTTGCCGCTAGGCTTTCTTGGACCCGCTAGAAATCGAGATATTTCCCAGGGCAGGGTCCAAGAACGGTCTGATCTCCGATTGCTCTAATTTTCGCTAAAAATCACGGGTTTATATACCGCGCGATATCTTAATTCCTGATCAAAATCAAATGACGATTCGCGTCATTCTCGATATATGCAACGAGGCCACCGCGTGATAATTTCTTTAATCAGAAATGATTTCGGCGAACTCGTGCGATTTTATCTGTCCACGCGCGCAACGGACAAAATAATCGTAGTGTATAATCTGACTATCGCGGCGTGTGATATCTATCAATTTCTAATATGACGAAAAATAAATCATGAATTAAGAAAAAATATAAATGAGCCCGCTCTTCACACATTAGAATCTAAGTTGTATTATTAAAAACTTTGAACTCAGAATAGGAATAAATAGTATTACACAGGGGCCGTAAAATTTTTCGACATCTTGAAAAAAAATATGCTTACCATTTGAATCAAATTTATTGTTCGAAACAAAGAAATTATTTCTTAAAGCTTTTTATAAATGAAATCAATGATAATATTTTAAATTAAAAAAACCAATTGTGTGATTTTTTAGAGTATTCGACATTTTTCCAAACTTGACAAAACAATAACTGCGTAGAAAAAATTTTTTTTTTCTTATCTTTACTTTATTTCATGGAACAGAGGTATTTTATTACCAAGGCGATGTGTATAGCAGCCTACAGACACAGTTTCAGGGCATGTAAGATGGAGATGATCATGTCGACCAGGTCTTAGTAATTTGGCGCATTCCGGGTTAATAGTGCTTTCACATTGGTAGCAACCAGTGATTTCGAAATCCTTAGTAACTGTAACAAATTGTCACACATTGTGAAATTGTTGCTTTATAAAAAAAACTAGCCTTTTTTTCTAAAGTTCCTACGACACAAATTTCGGAATGTGACATTCTGAGGATCTTAAAATTCGAAAAAATTGTATATCTTATTGTAGACGATTTATTCAAATACTGTAGAAAACAAAAATACGTTGTGTCATATTTCTTCTCACTTTTTGAAATGAAAACTAAGTTGAAAAAATCTTCACGAAATAAAATATTTGAAATCTTACCTCCTCCACTGAAAAAGGTGCTCAATATGAGACCACAAGCCATGACGATGAATACAAGAGAAGTAGGTTTTTGCATATTCAGGTTTTTTTTATTGCTTATTATTTTCAACAGACACGGAAGGCTGATGACTTCCAACTGAGTACAACCGGTGTCACTGTCGACTCTCTTCTATGACTTCTATCAGAAGATAACAGTAATGAACTTCTCAATTTAGTTCCACGCGGCGCGATAGTGATCCCAGTATAGATGGCGCTTGTGATGCAAACATACATATACAAATACAATTTAGTTACGCATGATCCCCCAACAGGGGTATAATTTCAGCCACCAAATTTGAATTGAAGTTTGCTGAACCTGTACGCAGTGGCGTGTCCAGAGTGTGGTCTGTTAGGGCTGAAGTCTCCCCCCCCCCTCGCCCAAAAAAAACTAGCAATCTTATTTTACTAAATATATAGAAATAGTAGTATATTTGTAGTGAATAGTGATTTTGGCGAAGACTGAAGAATATTTCAATTTTTCAAATAAATTGTATAACCAGTGAAAAGTATTGACATATATATATATGCGAATACAACGAATTTTTTTTCTGTATCACTATGTTATAATACAATCGACAAAGTTATTGTAATTGATAGTAATGAATTTATAATTTACCTACAATGTTACAGTACAACTATAAGACACTGTAAAGTATCTTTATTTTTTAAATAGAACATCTTTGGAAGTTTCTTGGACATTTCTGAATATCGTGATTTTAAAAAAGACACTCATATAAGTGTCTAGGACATTTAAAAGTGTCTTAGAATATCTAAAAAGAGACTTTGATATTTGAAAGGTCTTTAAATTCAGGTTGAGGAACTTTCTAAAGGATTTTAGAGACTTTGAGAAGTGACTTTGAATTTTGGATTAGGCATTTCAAGAACTGTCTTAGACGTTTCACAGTGTCTTGGAATTTGAATAAAACACTTTGAAAGTGTCTTGTAAATTTGAAAGACTATTAGAACTCCGAATAAGGTACATTAAAGCGTCTTAATATAACAAATAAGACACTTTAAGGAGTGTCTAAGATATTCAAGAGAGTCTCAAAATTCCGTATAAGACACTCCGACGTCTCTTAGAATTCCAAATAAGACTTCTTGAGAATTGTCTTGGACATTTAAGGGTGTCTAAGAATTTTGAAAGAGATACTTCAAAAGGTTTCCAAATTTCAAATGACGCACTTTTTTAAATGTCAAAGAGACTTCAAAAAGTGTCTTCATAGCCATATGCCATATGTCAAATAAGACAATTTGAGAAGTATGTCAGACAATATTTCTAAATATATTGGACCTTTGAAAAAAAAATTTTGTGAGAAAGTGTCTGAGACGTTTGAAAGTGTTTTGGAGTTTCGATAAAGATACTTCAAGAGGTTTTTAAAATTAAAATAATATTCTTTCTAAAGTGTCTCAGAAACTTCGAAAAGTGTGTGCAAATTTTGAATAAAACACTCCAAGTGTCTTGGATGTAAGAGAATGTCTAAGAATTCCGAAAAGGAACTTGGAGGTGTCTTAGAATTTTAAATACGACATCTTGAGAAGTATCTGAGACATTTATGATTATCTTAAAACTTTCAAAAAGCCGAAATTCTTTGAGTTTAGAAGGTGGTGGGGAATGGTTATGAAGGTGGGGCCTATTTTTCGAAGTGGAACACGTTCAAAGCAGGTGTAGTACGCCACTGGTTATATTCGCAAAAAATTCAATGATAAATTGTAGCCGTTCCCAAAGTCAAATCCTAGAACCGTTACTGCCTGTACTTATTCTCTTTAAAATGATATAAAACTTTTAAAAATCGGTTAAGTCATTTTTGAGCTATGATGCACGCCAGTTCGAAAAACATAGTTTTGAGAAAAACGCGTTTCAAGTTCACACACTTGAGAGGCACAATGTTCGCACCGTAACCGAAATTAAGGCACAACTTTTGAAATAATACGATTTTCGTCCTACAACTTTTTAAACGTATTGCCAGATGCATAAGCAACTGATTGATGAAAAAACTTTTTTTCAATTTTTCGATCCATCTATAGGTATTGGTCCCCTTCACTCTACTGGTACAACTGAAATATTAATTGAAAATACGAAAATCATATTATTTTTAGAAACAAATAGGCACTTAGGCAGAAGGGGGTTTCGGGTGTTCAAGCCCTTCCTGAAATTCGATATGAATTTATTATTATTTTATGAAAAATAGACAAAAGTGAGGATGATAAAGAAATAACACGACTTGAATTATAAAACAGGAAAATTCGGAATAGGTTCAGAATTTTTTGTTTTTCTAACTTAAAATAGTTAAAATAATTAAAATGTATTTTTAATTAAACTAAATTATACTACAATGTAAAGCCAAACATTTCTGATAAGAAAACGTTGAAAAAAAAAAAAAAAAATCGTTTGTCGAAGGTGAGCCTCTGTGTTGAGATCTGAGCGCTCAAAGTTAACTATGCCGTTTTGCAGAAGGCATTTTGCGTGCATTCTACAGCCTGCAGATTTAATTTAACAACAAAAAGTTATAAGCGTTTTTTGTTCGCTATTACGTCTTCTAGGGACTAACGTACTTATCGTTTTTTAATTTTTTTTTTTTCATGTAACGATTGCCACACTTTTTCTAATTAATTCGTTAAAAAAACATTTTTTTTAAAAAAGACGCAACAAAAATTTTTTTTACGATTTTCGGCTTCGTCAAACCTTGGAGAATTTTATCCTCTTTAAAATTATATTAAACATTTTAAAATCGTTTGGTCCATTTTTGAGCTTGATATACGCAAGTTTGGAAAATATCGTTAACTTTGAGCTCTCAGATCTTAACACGGAGGCTCATTTTCGACAAAAGATTTATTTTGTATTTTTGAGTACATCTTGAAATGCAATGACTCAAAATTCGATATTTCTACGAGCAAAACTTTTTTTTATATCCGCGTGTAAAGTTGAATCGTGGAAAACGCCGTCTATAGGTATTAAATCAAAATTAATCCGAAATAAAAATTAGCTGTTTTTCATATATTATCACAAAAATTGCTGTATTGTGGTTTTCGAAGCGGCTAAGTGCAATTGATTTGTTATATGTATCATAAAAATTATTACAAAAATTATAATTTTTGAATTGAGAATATGATTTTGCAACGTAAATGACAGAAATGCGTACCACGCAACTGACATTTCGACTTTACGTGCTGAATACGACATTTGTACTTGTACTTCAAGTGTCTTTATACCCTACACTTTGATTTTTTCGTCTCTATGAAACCTTTCAGGATATAATATAATTAGCATGATAAACTGATTTGTTTTCTTGTATCAACATGTCACGTAACTGTCCTGTTTTTTTTTACATCCACGTTTTCCTCACTTCACTGCTATACAAACACCCAAACTTGTATATACAAAGTATGTCGTTGTGATCGTCCTTTTTCGTACCCTGTCTTTCGCAGTGTTAAATTATACCCCAGATGTTAATAATGACAGCAAAATGCAAAGCGTGTGAAATTGTTCAAAACTTATGGACAACATTTGATACGTAATTTATGTTTCGAAATCACCTTTTTTCATCAGAAATCTATACGTAAACAAAAGTTTTAACGAAACACAATAAAATCATGCCAAATTTTTGTAGATTTTTTTGAAATAAATCAATGATACTTTGACCGAGATTTGAAAAACGTTGTTGAGGACATGCCACGCAACTGACATTTGGGGTATATATCATAATCTCATAAACGTTATATTTAAATATTAGACTGTTTATGCATGTGGCTTATTTAAACACATTGAAATTAACAAAATAGCATCAAACTTGTACAGTCAATTATTCATTTTCCTGTTAATAACACCAATGGACACGAATTGTACAGTTTAGGGGCCGTCCATATATTGCGTGACGCGATTGAAGAGAGACACAAGTATGATTCGAGGTTAGGAGAAAAGAGAGCCCAATATAAAATCGCGTCACGCAATATATGGACAGCCCCTTACTGAGAATTGCCCATATATATGTGCGAATACGGCGTATAATTTTTACGTATCACAATGCTGTAATACAATTGTTAATGTTATTGTTATTGAAAGTAATGAATTAATAATTTACCTATAATGTTAAAGTACAATTATAAGACACTCTAAAGTGTCTTTATATTTTAAGTAAAACACCTCTAGGAGTTTCTTAGACATTTCTGAATATCTTGATTTTGAAAAATTTAAGTATCTAAGACATTTAAAAGTGTCTTAGAATTTCTGAAAAGATACTTTGAGATGTCTTCAAATTCAGAATGAGGAACTTTATAAAGTGTTTCAGAGACTTCGAGAAGTGTCTTCGACGTTTTAAAGTGTCTTGAAATTTGAATAGAACACTTTGAAAGTGTCTTGTTAATTTTAAGAGTCTCAGAATTCCGAATAAGATACATTGAAGTGTCTTAGAATATCAAATAAGACACTTTAAGGAGTGTCTAAGATATTTGAGAGAGCCTAAAAACTCCGTATAAGGCACTCCGAAGTGTCTTAAAATTTCAAATAAGACTTCTTAAGAAGTGTCTTGGACATTTGAGAGTGTCTAAGAATTTTGAAAGAGATACTTCCAAAGGTTTCCAAATTTCAAATGAAGCACTTTCTAAAGTGTCAAAGAGACTTTGAAAAGTGCCTTCATTGATCTAATAAGACACACTTAGAAGTGTCTTAGACGTTAACAAGTGTTTTGGAATTCCGAATATGACACATTCAAGTATCTTAGAAATTAAAATAAGACACTTCGAAGAGTGTTTTAGATATTAGAGAGTGTATAAGAACTTTGAATGAGACGCTTCGAAGTGTCTTAGAATTTCAAATAAAACATCTTGAGAAGTGCTGTAGACGTTTCTGAATATCTTGGAAGTTTGAAAAAGACACTTGATAAGAAACTAAGATATTTAAGAGTTTCTTGGAATTCCGAAATCAAATTTCGAATAAGGCACTTTCTGAAGTGTCCGAGGAAGTGTCTAAGACGTTTGAAAGTGTCTGGAAATACAAATAAATCATGTTTAGAAGTTTCTTTGAAATTCAAAAGTTCCTTATAACTCCGCATAAGACACATTGAAGTGTCTTTGAAATTTGAATAGTCTTGGATATTTGAGAGTGTCGAAGAATTTTGAAAAAGACACTTCAAAGTATTTTAGAATTTCAAATAAGACATCTTGAACCGTGTTTCGGACAATGTTTCTCAATATATTGGACCTTTGAAAAAGACACTTTGTGACAAAGTGTCTGAGACGTTTGAAAGTGTTTTGGAATTTCGATAAGGATACTTCAAGAGGTTTTCAAATATCAAATGAAGCTTTTTCTGAAATGTGTGCAAATTTTGAAAAACACTTCAAGAAGTGTCTTAGAAGTTTGAAATTATATTATAATTCCAATAAAATACCCCAAGTAATGTCTTGGAAAATTGAAAGTGTCTAAATATTCTGAATGAAGTACATTGAAGTGTCTCAGAATTTTAAATGAGACACTTCAGCAAGTGTCTTGGATATTAGAGAATGTTTGAAAATTCCGAATAAGACACTTAGAAGTGTCTTAGAATTTTAAATATGACATCTTGAGAAATGTCTTAGACATTTCTGAATATCTTAAAACTTTCAAAAAGCTAAAATTCAATAGTTTGGGGGGAGGGGGGGGCTATGAGGGTAGGGGACCTATTTTCCGGAGAGGAACACATCCAAAGTAGGTGTAGTTACGCCACTGGTTATATTCGCAAAAAATTCAATGGCGAATTGTAGCCCTTCCCCAAGTCAAATCCCAGAACTGCCACTGAGTATGCATGTACTGGAATATCACGTTTTGGAAAATCTTATCAGAGTCAGGGCATATTTAGAATTTTCTTTACTGAACCACAAGTTTTTAATTCGGAAACTTTTTATGTATTCACACATTTAATGGTTAAGTTTCTTATCCTAAAGTTGTTAAATTCGAAATTTCCTTTATTGCAAAAACACCTTCTAAAAAAAAAAACAGTAAATTGCAATAAAAATTTCGATCATCTCTTTTTTCTACATGGATTCCCTTATTAACGCGCAGTCCTTCCTCTGTTGAGCACGTTTTCATTGCAGTTTATTCGAAAATTCGTGTTTTCCTCAGTCTTTATTACCTGTATGTAGAAAGCAAGTTTGGATTATTTACCGAAAGATGCGCGCACGCTCGGTTCTTGTTGGGCCCGGGGCATCCATTTGCTTGCGTCAACTGCCTCTCGACAGCCATTAGTCGCACCCTGAAAATTGAGTGGCGCCTGCTAGGTGCGCGCCTGATTCCATTAAAGACATCAAACGGGCAAAAATTGCATTAGCAGCCACCCTCTGACACCGTATTAATCTGCTACAGCCACGCAGGCATCCGAACACTCTGCCCTCCCGTACACAATTATTCCTCGAATTTTCGCGTCTCGCGCTCGGATTCACTCTCGAAACAAAGATTTTCTCGCGCTTGTTACATTCTTTGGCATTTTGCGCGCACCAAGTGAAAAAAAGCGTGAAAATACAATCTTCATGATCGAGGGTTCGACGTTTGACGCAATTTTCCTAGTCGGTGGCACGGCGCGGGGAAGAGCTTGCAAAATTGAATTTCCGCGGGCTTTATTTGATCATATTTTACATCGGCTTTGACGCTGCCCTCGAAAGGCACGCTTTTAAAATACATTACGGGGCGCAAAGGGCGAGGACATTTGCAGTCGCGCTGTTTGCTTGTATGTCAATTTGTCTCTTTTAGTTTGAGATCGTTAAATTTGACTAGTTCATGACTGTATAAGACTGTATAAGATTATAACTAAGACTATAACTAAGACTAGACTAAGACTATGACTATAACTATAAGACTATAACTATAAGACTATAACTATAACTATAACTGTATAAGATTGAATACACGGAGAAAAAAAAATAAGAAATTTTGTTACATGTCTACTGAAATTAAGTATATCTTCTCGGACTAGGAGGATACCTTAGAAGTGTGTAAAAAGTTAATGCATGGTACACTGAAATGTTGTATATCAAAATAAGTCGTATAATAGTTTGAGAAAAATGTTAATAGCATTGTTGAATACTTTAGTATATCATTGGTGTAATCAGATTACAATATATCATTGGAATACTAAATTTTGACACACTGGTGATGATCAAACATCTTTGTGATGTTTGATTACCTGGTCCTAACCACCTTTATCAGCCACCGCCTATACATGAAAATAAACAAAATGAATTGAAAAAATATAGATTTAATGATTGATCTCACGAAAATTTGTCTAAAATCTGTATGTATAAACGTACGAAATGAACAAAGAAAAGTGGGGTTATAACCGGAAAATTGTGAACAACTATAGTTTAATGTTTTTGAATTTGACGACTGTGGAATTATTGCAATAATGTTTTTACTTCACTTAACTAAAAATTAGCTACATTAGCTAAAACATATAAATTCTGACAGAATTTTTTGGAACTTTTTTTCCGTATAACTTATTCCTCATTTTCACTGAAAAATTATGCCTGAGACGGACTTTAAATCTTACACCAAAGCAATGATGGCGAATCTGGAAGGTCTCCCAATGCCCAATGAGAATCACCGGTATTTTTAATTAAAATAATCTCTCGATCCCCGTGATTCGCAAAACTGTGTAGTCTCTGGAAGAGAATAGAGAAGACAAGGAAAAAACGAGGAAAGAAAGGAAGAGTCGCTGGGGTTTAGAGCGGATTGCGGGCCAATTATCTGGGCTGATATGATCTTCGCGTCTTTACTTGCTCTGGAAAAGGCTCGAGCCGCTAAGCTTCGGGGGCCCCGGGGAAATATACGCCGCTGCTGGGTTTCCTTTCGTTATTATACACAAGGCAGCGAGCTTTGGATTTTCGTCTCCGTGCCAGCATGTATAATGCAGTGCACGGCTGTATTCGAGAAAATCACGCCGACATTAAAATACCCTGAAAATCCTACGGAAATGGTGTCACCTTTTTTCATATGCGCGGAGCGAAATTTTACACGATTTGCAGTCGCACCGGAAACGTTATTTCACGAAAGTCAAGATTTGAGAGTATTTTGTGAAGAATTTTTATTTTCAAGTTTGGATAAATAACTACTAAAAATAACTTCTAAAATAACTTGGTGATTTGTACTACAAATATTGTAAAAATTACTATATTCTGGGAAAATTTACAGTATTATTTTAATGTTTCACATGTTACAGTACATTAAGCCATAATTGTATTTATGTTTACCATGCGGTATAGTAAAAAATACTGAACATTTTGTATTTTTATTGTAATTTTTATTTTAGAATTAAAATAATATTGTAGATTTTCCTGGAATATAGTTAGTTTTACAATATTTGTAGTACTAACTACTATTTAGGTTATTTTTAGTACATGATTTATTCATACGAATTGATATTTATGTAGTATTGGTATATTGATTTATATTAATACCAGGGATTTCACGTGCCAATATCCATTTATCATCCAATTTCATTATTTTTTAGAATAATAAAAGATATATTGAAGCTATTTCTTAAACAGGGAAAACTTTTACAGGTGTGAAAAAACGGAAAAAATGTAGAGAATCTGAAATGTACAATGATTTTTTAATTTCACTTTCAAACTTCTTGCGAGTTTCTCCAAAATTTATTCCAACAAAATGTATATAATATGTAATTTTTAATGAATATTTTGATGAAAACTTTATTTCTAAAAGAAATTACAGCTCGAAGTTTACAATCCACAGAAATATACACTCATAGCTCATTTTTACGCATGAGAAACTATGGATAATTCAATAATGACGAAGTACTTCCCTGAAATATAAGTATTTAAATTACAAAATATCGAAATTGAACATGTGCAATCTTAAAATTTTCAATTGATAGTTGTAAAACGTGGAATTTGAAAGAACTTGAGACAAAAAATAGAAAATTTGTCCATTGAAATAAAAAAATCCGAAAAATCAAATTATTTTAAAATGAAAAAAAACTTTTCTGCGTGCACCCCATAGTCACAACTACAGAAATAGTAAAATTCGCGAAATCTATACTTGGTTTGAGATTGGTTTTTAATTTTCTAACCCTTAATGTCTACAAAATATTAACAGGTATTTTATTCAAAAAACTCCATTAAAAAAATATTCTCAATTGAAACTATCTCAACAAATATTTTATTATTTCTTCATAAACGTAATTTCTGTATAAGAAAAAAAATTTTTTAAGTTCATAGAACCAAAATTACTAAAATCCTTCAATCTACCCTGGTAATTTTGATTCTTATAAATATTTTATGAGGAAAACTTTTTTATAAAGTGACCCTAGAAAACTTTAAGAACAAAAATTTCTCTATAGTTTTCTTTCGCATAAATTCTTATACAAATTTTTCTTTAAAAGTTTTCGTTGCATAAAAAATTAATTGAAGTGAATTTATGTAAAAATCAAAAAATTATAAAAATCAAAATCTTTTCATGAAATTGGAAAATTTTGTATAAAAATATCAAATAAATATTCGAAAAATTCTAAGACGAAAAAAAGGTATTTTTGGGGAAACCTCTCCGAAAAAAATTTTCGGCGAAAACCTCTAGTCACAACTGCAGAAATAGTAAAATTCGCGAAATCTATATTTGGTTTGAGATTGGTTTTTAATTTTCTAATCCTCAATGTCTACAAAAGAGTAACAGGTATTTTATTTAAAAAAACTCTATAAAAAAAATATTCCTAATTATAACTATTTAAACAAATAATCTATAATTTCTTCCTAAACGTAATTTCTCGATGAGAAAAAAACTTTCTAAATTCATAAATTTAAAATGACTAAGATCCTTCAATCTACCCAAGTGATTTTGATTCTTATAAAAACCTTATAAAAATATTGTAAGTTAAACTTTTTTTATAAAGTGACATAATAGAACTTTAGAAAAAAAATTTTCTACATTCAATTTTATTTTTAGTAGAAATTCTTATACTGATTATTTTTAATAAATTAAAAAACAAAAATTTACTTGAAGTAAATTCGTGTAAAAAAGAAAGACTTACAAAAATCAAAAATTTTTCATGAAATTGGAAAAACTTTTATGAAAATATCAAAGTTTTTCAAAAATGTACGGGGCTCCAATATATTTTTAAAAATAATTTAGAACTTTTTATAAAACTGTCTTTCTTTTTTATAAGAAAAAAAATATTTTCTAAGGTCTTTCTAAGGCCACTTTATAAAAAATTTTCTTTTAAAGAATTTTATGAGGTCGATTTCGTAAGGAACGGAATCCTTTCTAAAAATTTAGCCTTTCTTAATGATAATCAAAATCACTTGGGTATTTTCGACTGAAAAAATATGAAATTATCCAAATAGAGGAACCAAGTATCCTAGTTATAGAGTAATAACAAGTCAAAGAGTTTTAAAACTTCCAAGCAAAATTCACCTTTGCCTTATAAAAGGCTCGATCCATCAAATCTCCGCAAATTCCGAAATTTCCTTGACAACCAAACCTGCAGAACAATTTCCTTCGTCTTGTGCATCCTTAACGGAAAGTGCCTCGAATGAAAACTTTGGGAACTTTCGAAGGCATATCTCGCGCGCGACTTGAGTGTTTCTCAGCCCTGTAATCACGTACGTTCGCCGACACTGCGTAATCAATTGTGTTATGTGTTTACGTGTGTGAGTATACGGGTGCACAATATGCATGCCGAACGCATACACACGTGCACTCACACAAAAGCTCGATCTAATGGCAGAAAACGGGCTCGGCAACGATCGACTCTCGACTTTCTCGAGTAACGATGAATTCGCGAATTTCGCGTCCCATCACACGGGCACTTTGCTTTTAATTTTTTATCGCACCGGCTCTTTGAAAACACCTGTCATCATGAATGCATTACACCGACCAAAGCGCGTATTGAATCGCCCGTAGACCTGACAATGGCGGAATCGGAATTATAATTTCGAGCATGTAATTCAAAAACAGCTGTTACCGATATGGAAGAGTGAAATTCGTCATTAAGTTTCTTTCTAATTATTCAAAGTATTCGAATATTCAGAGCCAGTAAATCCAACAATGATTAAAATTCTTTATTTTTGAGCTTTCGGCATTCATTATGCTCGCCTCAAAAACATTTAAACAACCATAATTTCTTCCTATGTATCAAATTAAACGTATCCATCTCGAACAAAAATTCATGTCCTTATCATCAAATGTTATCAACATCATCGTCAAATCTCAAGAATATCCTTTTCAAGGATATAAAACTTTATTTCTATTATCTATATATTGATTAAGTTTGTTTCAATAGAAATGACTGTTTTTAAAAATTATGTTTCTCTTCAATAACTGTTCCTGATTAAAGTGTATTAATGTCTAATAAGTTTTTCTTGTTTGTGATTAAAAAAATAAGCAGCTTCCTATACAGGGTGTCCCAAAGTCAACAATCAATATTTCAGGGGTTTATAGTTTGTGGGATTCTAAGACGAATTTCCCTTCGCCATTTTTCACAAAACTCAAAATCAACAAAGATATTCGAGTTGAAAGTTTTAACCAATCAGATTTCTCGGATTTAAAAATCAAATATCTTTTTTGGTTTTGAGTTTTTTGAAAAACTGCAAAGGAC
>JAPYZL010066339.1:0-13682 GCA_030522825.1 Platygaster orseoliae | reverse complement strand
ACTTGTTATCTTAACTTTCGTTTGATCAAAAATGTCAATTTTTTGATGTGTTTTGATGCTGAATGAAAACTATGCCATCATTACCCCACTTTCCCCTAGAAGTTTTGGAAGAAAAAATGAATCTAGATGAATTATTGCAGAGCAGAGAAGTTTTGAAAGAGTAAATAAATTTTAAATGTATATGTGACTTGGAATCAGGAAATAGGGTTTGATAGGAAAAACCGTAAAGCTCATATTACCTTTATGCTCTGGATAAATGTAGGCCTTATGGTTTTTCCTCTCAAACCCTATTTCATGATTCCAAGTCATAAATAAGGAAATTTTATAGATAATTTATTAAAAGTTAATAATAAGTAAAATAAAAGTAAAGTACATAGAAAGTTAATTGAATATATGGGAGGTTAGGTATTAGATGTATTTTTTAAAGTTAAACAAATTAGAATAAAACTAAACTAAGATTATTGAAAAACATTTTTTTTTAATTCAGATAAAAACCAGCTAATAAGTAGGAAATACATGGCTTATATTTATTATCAATAACAACAAATAACATTTTTTTTATGTAAAAATAATAAAACTAACAGTTAACATTTTTTTTACAATGTTTATTTTTTATGCAATATTTTTTTAATGTGAATTGAGAGGAAATAACGGAAATTGACGGAAAATAACGGGAAATAAAAGGAATTAATGTTTGTTATTTCAATTTTTTAATGTTCATATTGTTTATATTATTATTATTATAGTAGAAATTGACGGGAAATAACGGAAATTTACGGGAAATCAGGGGAATTGACGGGAAAATAACAAAAATTGACGGGAAATAAAAAGGATTGATGTTTGTTATTTTAATTTTATAATGTTTATATTGTTTATGAAATATTGTTATTATAGGAATTGACGGTAAATTAAGGTAATTGACGGGAAATGACGGGAATGAACGAGAAATGACGGAAATTGATGGGAAATAAGAGGGATTGACGGGAAAATAACGGAAATTGACAGAAAATGATGAGAAATAAAAAGAATTGTTTTTTTTTTTAATTTAAATTTTATAATGTTTATATTGTCTATGTAATATTATTTTAATAGAAATTTACGGGAAATAATGGAAATTTACGGGAAATCAGGGGAATTGATGGGAAATTAACAGAAATTGACAGAAAATGACGGAAAATAAAAAGAATTGATGTTTGTTATTTTAATTTTATAATGTTTATATTGTTTATGTAATATTGTTATCATGGAAATTGACGGGAAATTACGGAAATTGATGGGAATTTATGGGAATTCACGGGAAATGACGGAAATTTTCTGAAAATAACGGAAATTGACGGGAATCTAAGGAAGTTGCTGACACTGCGGCGAAGAGTTCTTTTTATTATATAGTTCGATCAATATTATTAATAATACACCTTACTATACCTGAAAGAAATCCATATGCGAATAAACAAGATTCGCTGTAGCCTTGCACCCCGTCAAATTCAGCAACCACTCCTGATGATCATTCCACTTGATCGGATAATGACACTTGACTCCAAACTCCAGCGTCTCGCTCTGAACCAGACTACGATACTGTAAACTCGTCGTAGCCTCCAGGTGCAGCAACTGCCCCGTTATCTTGGTCACGTAACCGTCTTGCAGAACTATCCAAGGCATAGTGATTTCCAGATACGAGCCAGCCCCCACGTTCACGTGCACCGCGTTTGTTTCCTTGTTCTTGCTGAACAACACGTCTATCGTAGCTTCGTTCAAGGTCGACAGTCTCACATCAAACGACTGAACCGACCTTTTGTCGCCAGGTTTTGGTGCTTTTGTGACCTTGAGGGGTTGGTAGTCGTTGGGGAAGAAAAACGTGAAGAGGCGTTCGCGTTGCCGATCGGCCCAAGGCCCGTAACTGAAGTCCGTGCCTTTGCCACATTTCACGTCGATGCCCCAAATGGGTGGCATGGCTTCCACCATGTCCCCATTCGCCAATTTTATCATTTCAGGGTGTTCTGGAACGAAACCTGGCTCGTCCATGTAGTAGTAGAGCTCTATGCTGTTGGAGTTGAGGATGACGAAACCTTCGCCCATGTATCGAGGCGGTTCGTCCACCATTCCTGTGTACTTTGGGCTGGGGGCGAGGATGACCTTGAAATTCTCGGCCTTGCACTTGGTGAAGTGCATGAAATGGTCGTGGCGCGAGGCAGCGGGTTTCGTTGAGTAGACGAAGTGGGCCTCTTCGACGGTTATGGACAAGGTCGTGGGAACCAGGCGGTTGCCGAATACTAGCCGTCCCTGGAGTTCAGTAATAGACGGGATCAAATTACGTAACGCTCCTGGGAGAGAGGGGGGGTCTTGCTCGATGTGACAGTTCGTGACACCGGGAGGGAAGGGGGTCGAGCAGAATATGACGTAACAAATTTTAAACGTATTCATATAATCTTGATCGACAAAAAAGTGCTATTAGTATTTTTATTTTACGTTTGAAGACTCCGTTACGTTACATCTTTGGGGAGGAGGGTAAAAAAATACTAAAAATTGCGTTACGTAATTTATGAACGACCCCTCAGGTGCGTAGGCAGAGGGGGTTTTGGGGTTCTAACATCTCCCGAAGTTAGGGTTAATTTAATTATTATTTTCATATAAAAATATGAATAATGAACTTAAAAATCAGGGAAAACATAAACAATAACGAAATAATTCCCTGAATTAATTATTATAATTTTTGAAAATAAAGTAATCCATAAAAATAGGAGAAACTCATCAAAAACGTACTTACTGAAATCTAGAGGACGTAATTAATGATTTTCTGTTAGTTCTCAAATTTAAATAGAATTCAGGATTCTTCATTTCACTAATTCAAAAATAATAGCAATCCTGGGTTGAAAAAAATTATAATTGTTAATGTTTGGCTAAGATAACGTAGGAAAAAAAAAATCTGAGAAATTGTTTTAACCCAGTGATTACTGTAAAAAGAACTAGAATTTACGAAAATGTTAAGTATCTAAGAAGCTATGAACTCTGGAGTTTCGAATTCTAGAAATTTAGACAGAAGTTAATAAAAAATACCAAAAAGTATTAGAATTCTACGAAGAACTGTTCTCTGAAAAATTTGAACAATTACGTATGATCTACAAAACTTGAAATTCTAAACCATCGAATTCTAAAAAAAAGTATCGAAAAATTCTTAAGAACACTGTAAAAAGTACGAAAATATAAAAAAAAACGTACGATATTCAAAATCTACGTAGATATAATTATCTTAGACATCTATGAAAATACTAGAAATCTATTTAAACTAAAATTCTAGAACTTCGAATTTTATAAAACTATAAATATACCAGAAACACAAAATCGTTGTAAATTTAAATACTTTAGCATCGAATTCTAATAATGTAGACAGAAATTCATAAGAATACCAAAAAATATTTCGAAACATGAACAAATTCAAAAAAAAACTAAGAGTATCAGAATTCTATGAGAGAACTGTTTTTTGAAAAATCTGAAAAAATACGTATGTACTAATCTATAGAAATACTAGAAATTTATAAGAATGCTTCGAAATGCTATAAAGTTTTATAAACACTATGAAAAGAACTAAAATATATAAATTCTGTAAAATATTCAAAATCTACGTAGATTTTACTTTCCTGGACATTTTTGAAAAATACTGTAAATCTATTGAAATTAAAATTTTAGATCATCGAATTCTTAAAAAAACGTATGTAAAAATCTATAGAAATACTAGAAGTTCATAAGAAAGTTTTACAATTCTATAAAATGTTATAAACTTAATAGAAAGCACGAAAGTATATAAATTCTGTAAAATATTTAAAATATACGTAGATCTAATTTTCCTAGAAATTAAAAAAAAAAACTGTAAATCTATTGAAATTAAAACTTTAGATCATCAAATTCTAAAAAAAAGAATGTATAAATCTATAGAAATACTAGAAACTTATGAGAATGCTATAAAATGTTATAAAATCTTGTAAACACTTTAAAAAGCACGAAAATATACAGGGTGTCCCGAAGTCAACAATTAATATTTTGAGGACTTATAGTTTGCGAAATTCTAAGACAATTTTCTCTTCGCCATTTTTCACAAAAATCACAATCAAAGAAGATATTTAAGTTTGAAATTTAACTAATAAACGCGTTCTTATGAGGAGTGGGGATAAAAACCACGGACCAAAATTTACTGAAATTTTCTGAGTAGAAAAGTCCTTTACAGTTATTCAAAAAACTCAAAATCAAAAAAAATATTCGAGTTTGAAATCTAAGATATCTGATTGGTTGAAACCTTCAACTCGAATATCTTTTTTGATTTTAAGTTTTGTGAAAAGTGGCAAAAGACTTTTCAACTCAGAAAAATATGGAGAAAATTTCGGTAAATTTTGGTCCGTGGTTTCTATCCTTCGTATCCTTCGTAAGAGCGCGTTTATTGGTTCAATTTCAAACTTGAATATCTTTTTTGATTTTGAGTTTTGTGAAAAATGGCAAAGGAAAAATTGTCTTAGAATTTCGCAAACTGTAAGTCCTTAAAATATTAATTGTTGACTTTGGGACACCCTGTATAAATTCTGTATTCCAAATCTACGTAGACCTAATTTCCCTAGTCATTTTTAAAAAATACTGTAAATCTATTGAAATTAAAACTTTAGACCATCGAATTATAAAAAAACCTAATTTAAAATCTATAGAAATACTAGAAATTAATAAGAATATTATAGAACACTACAAAATCTTATAAATACTTTCAAAAGTACGATAATATAAAAAAACTACATAGATCTAATTTTCCTAGACATCTCACATCTTTAGATAAAATACTGAAAATTTATTAAAACAAGAATGAAATGGGAAATAAAAAATGAAAATGGTTGTAAATTTCAATACTTTAGTATCGAATTCTATACATCTGTAGAGGTAATCATATAAATACAAGAAATCTATGAAAATACTGAAAAATATTACAAAATTGTATGAATAACATAAAATACGAAAATTTCAGAAAATTTTGAAATATTAAAAAAATTTGTTTTATTTGGGATTTTATGGTATTTTATTTTTGACGATCTGGTTTCAATAATAAGATTTTTCAATTTCAAAAATTTCAGAGTTTCAAAGTTACATAAATTTTATGAATTAATTTTTAGATTGTAAATTGATTTTAAAGTCACTGTGGTTAGAATTTTGTCTTTTTCTAATCTTTTAAGTATTTTTCATATTTTTTAATTAATTACACTAATTGCAAGGTTTTCTAATGTTATGAATTTCCAATTAGCATTCTGAAATTCGTTGCTCTAGGAATCAAAGGTGTCAAAAATTTCAATATTTTATGTGAAAATAAAAAAAAAATGGAAAATGAACTTAAAAATCAATGAAAATACAAAAAACAAAGTAATATGTTGACTCAATATTAATTATTTCCAAAAGCGAAGTAATCAATAAAAGTAAGAAAAAAAATGCATATCTAGCGGACGTAATAAATGGTTTTCTGTTAGTTCTCGAATTAAAATTTACTTCATTACTCTTAATTTCACCAATTCAAAAATAACAGCAATCCTGGCTCTAGAACATCAAACTTTTTAATGTTTAGCTATGATAACGTAGGAAAAAGCAATTTTAGAAATTGTTCTGACCCAGTGATTAACAAAAAAAAAAAAAAATGAATTGTAACTCACGAAAATGTCGATTTGAAGAAAAATCAAAATGTTCTCAAAATTCTGAATATTTTTATAGATTTCTAAGAAAATATTACATATTAAGGGGATTCGTTTTTTTTCGGGCCTAAAACTGGTCTTTTTTTCAATAATTTTTTCCTACAAAAGTATTATAGATATTGTACTAATGTTTTGTTTATTCAAAAGTGCATATCAAAACCTGCGATCTCAATTTTTTCCATAATCATAAAATGTAAAATAATTGTTATAAACAATAATAATCGACGACAATAATGATCTGAAACAGCAAAACTAATTTTTTTTATAAATTAAATATAAATTTTACACCTTGACAGAGCGAAAATCATCAATTTGTTTAAAACAAATAATTTTTCAGACCAGTTAAAGACAAAAAATATCGAAAATGCCCGAAAAAAGCGAATCCCCTCTTAAATCAAACGCGGATTCACGGGGGGGGGGAGGAGATCCGGGACATGCCCCCCCCCCCTCAAATCTCGAATTCGAACGTGGATTTTTACTTTTTTACAACTACGATAAATTTGTAAAGTTTGAGAAAATTTGATAAACATTTACAGTCAGATATTTTATGTGTAAAATCTTTTTTTTTTACTTTTTTTAATAAAATATATAATGAGATTTTGTCACTTATGTAAAAAAAATACAAAAAAAAAATATATTACTGAATAGTGAGACATACAAAAAAATAATGTCTAATGGTTAAAATATGATGGACGTATATATCAAGTTGTACGATGTTTCTATCAGAAATTATATTTCAACGATAAAATAAAATTTTTGTTCTACTTCGATACTGAATATTTCATGCGGCATATTTCCAATCCCTCGTGCATAACTATCGAAATTGAATTTTTCTTTCAGATTTAGATAATAACTCTTTTAAAAATAGTTCTAATTTTCTAAAGGTATGCTGAAAAAAAATTTTTAACCGATGCTCAGTGTTTCCAGATCAGTGGAATTTTTCTCTCTCTGATATCGACTGGGGCATAAGCGTGTCCTTGTCTTTTAGTGGAATAATAATCAAATCTGGCAACACTGCCGATGCCCCCCCCCCCAAAAAAAAAAAAATTTACCGCTAGATCCGTCACTGTCTTAAATACACAATAAAAAAAAAGACTCACATTACAAACGTCCCACTTGATGACAGGTATAAGGTCGCGCCATGTTCTGGCGATGACATGAGCTTCTTTTCTTCTAATACTTTCCACGCGTCTCGTAACGTCGTTAATCGGAGGGAGATTTTCATTCAATGTTTCAGCGTCGCGCTCGTTGCTATTGACATTGTCTATTACAATGTCGGAAAACATTTGGGGCGTGAGACCAAAAAGTTTTTCTAATTGTGCATACAAGTGACAGCGATTGTAAAGGTGTAGCTCGAAGCCATTTAACATGAGGGAAAGACGTGTGTCGGAATGTGAAAGATCTGTACAGAGAAAATAAGAAAATCTTCAGCTTCTCATTCTTGATTATATTTCATAAACTTTTGATGATGGAGTTTATTTTTTCACCTTCGGAAACATCTTTTGGAACGTAATTTCTCCACCACCTAAATATGAGCCATCCGTCTTGTATCCTTATGCTATAATCAGTCGTTATGTAAACTATATCTCTGAACATTATTTTACCACTTAATGCGCATAATGTAAAGGATCCTGAAAAAACAAAAACAATTTGTTTCAGGTTTGTAGAGAGTAATGAGAATGGGGAGGAAAAAGAAAAAACGTACCAACTTTAACATATCCGTCTCTAACAACAAATCTGTTCAACAATCTTGTCAAGATATATCCAATGACTCTACTGTTATAGTACATTATATATATGAGCCAGGAAGTGGCGCACACCAAAGAACAAAGCAACCACAAAAAGTTGTCCATTTTGAGATCATCGAGAATAATGACGTTTTCCGTGTAGTTCCGATAATCCCAAGTTTCCGGGATTATCCTGAAGAACGACTTGGGCATCGTTGCGTTCGTTGCTATTTCCTCCATTTTTTTTTTTCAATTTATTTCCCTTTCTATATAAAAATTATCCTGTGCCAATCTCCGGTTCTGTAATGGAAAGGAATGGAGAATAGTAGATTGTACAGTTGGACAAAATTTTTATGTCCGACGAATTGATTGATTTTAAAATTATTTGAGTTGATTTTTTTTAGAACATATCAGTAAAACTTTTCCAAGTTTGTATTAAACTGAAGATTTAGTTAATTTTAGGAAAAAATTTTCTGAGTGTAGTGAAATTGGATATTTTATTTTAATTTAATTTATTTAAATTTTGATAAACTTGGAAGAAAATCATTATGATTGAAGCATATTTGGTAATATAACAGAATTTCAAGAAAATATATGCAAAAATGGCACATTGACTTTGGATTTTGATTGATAAAATGTCATACTGAAAGTTGACTAATTTTTTATTGAAAAATGGAGAATTTTCTCCTTCAAATTTAAAAAACTTATTGAGCTTCGAAATTTTTTCATCATTATTATGAAACAATTTTTAACGATTTCCAGAATTTTAAGAAAACAAATCATGAAACTGGGAAAATTGAACTTTGATTTTAAAAAATCCCAAACATGGAATTTTGACTAATAGAAATTGATACGAAATTTTGTTTGTTTTACTGACTCATTACCAAAAATGAAGGAAAAAACTGATGTATAGTTAAAATTTTCAAGTTTTTCAAAATTCCTACAGCAAAACAACTGAAATTTAAGAGGAAAGTACGACTTTCTATAGAGATGTTTTAAAAATAATTTTTCACGCAAAAAAAGCTTCGACTCAAATTATTTAGATGATTTACGATGAAGCGACGAAATAATGATTTTTTTTTTCATGCACAATTTTTACGGAATTCAGTTAATCATTTACTGAATAACTTTTCACAAAAAATTCTGTGACACCTGGGAAAATTCATTGCAATTTTAGGATTACAGGAGAAAAATTCAGATTTATTACACGTTGCGAAGTTTATGTGAATTTCAAGAATTCTTTTAAAAATTCTATTTTAATACAATACATGCTCCAAATATATTTCTAAATTTTTAGAAAGATTGCGGTTTCGAAAATCGATAAAACTAGTAGTTATGAGAAGATCAATTAATAATTGTAAACAGGGGCGTAGGCAGAAAAATGTTTAGGAGTGGTTTTTCAAAAAAATCTGTTTCGATATTATTTTCTTGAAAATCTATGAAATAAAAAATTTTTGAACACTTTGATTCCTAGAGCATTGAATTTCAGAAAATTATATAGAAATTTATAATATCAGAAAATTTTTCCAGTTGTATAAATGATGAGAAAATATAAAAAATACTAACAGTATTAGAAATCAGTGAAATTTAGTTCTTGAAAATCTTAAAAATTAAGTTCCATTATATTGAACAAGTATACGAAAAATGTTCGACTCTGAATTTTAAAATATAATGTTTCTGAAACTCCAAACGTTAAAAAATCAACGAAATGAAAAAAAAACCGTTTCTTTTTCTTTTCATGTTTGAAGAAATAATTATTTATTATTATTCAAAAATTATTATTCAATGTTACTAACTATTTTTGTTATATTTTATTTACTTACATCTTGGTTTGAAGTGGAAAACCAACTCTTTTTTCAATTTCCTTAATTTCTTAAATGTTTGGAACTTCAGAAACATAAAATTTATACAGTTTCGAAAATAAAAAATTCGTAAAACTCAAAAGTTTCGTTACCGAAAGTAGATATTCAGATTAAAATTTTTAAAATCGCAAAAGAAATGTTCTTTTAAAATAATTCGGGGATTTCTAACATTTTTATATTTTATGTCAAGAAATCCAATTTTGTAGTATTTTTTTTCTTTTTTTTTTTTATAGGTTTCTTGTATTTCTATTATTTAACCTACAGATTTTGAGAATTTGATGCTAAAGTATTGAACTTTACAACGATTTTGAGTTTCTAATATTTTCATAGATTTCTAATTTCAATCGAATTACAGTATTATCAAACACGCTTGAAATAATTAAATCTACATAAATTTTGAATATTTTATGGATTTTTATATTTTCATATTTTTTAAAGCGTTTGTAAGATTTTGTAGCATTTTATAGTATTTTCATAAATTTTTAGTATTTAAAAAGATTTTTCTATACATTTTTTTAGAATTCGATTTCAATTATTAAACAAAATTTTATAATATAACATTTTTTGTGTCCAAATGATGATCAAAAATAAAATTTCAAATATAAAAAATATAGATCGTACTTATTGGTTCAAATTTTTCGCAAAACAGTTCTTCATAGAACTCTAATACCTTAAGTATTTCTTCAAATTTTGTTTATGATTCGAAATACTTTTTCGTGTTTTTATTTATTTCTGTTTAAATTTCTAGAATTTAAAGGATCAGAGTCAAAAGTTTCTTAGATTCTCAACATTTTCATAAATTCTAGCTTTATTTTTATTAATCACTACCAAACATTTATAATTGTAATTTTTTTGAAATCAAGATTGCTCTTATATTTAAGATAGTGAAATTAAGAATATTAAATTCTATTCAAATTTGAGAAACAACAGAAAACCATTCTTTATGTCCTTTAGATTTTAGTAAGTATATTTTCGGTGATTTTCATTATTTTTTATTGATTTCCTTCATTTTTAATAATCATTCTTTTTTAGTCAATGCATTATTTGGTTATTGTATATATTTCAGTTGATTTTGAAGTTCATTATTGCTATTTTCTTTATTTTTACATGAAATAATGATTAATTTTACCCTGATTTCCGGAGGGGTTTTTAAAAAAATCTGTCTCGATATTATTTTCTTGAAAATCTATTAAATATTAAAAATTTTAGAACTTTGATTCCTAGAGGGTTGAATTTCAGAAAGCCATATAGAAATTTATAATATCAGAAAAATTTTTAAGAAGTATAAATGATGAGAAAATAAAAAATACTAAAAGTATTAGAAATTAGTGAATTCAGTGCTTGAAAATCTCAAAAATTTAGTTCCATTATATTGAATAAGTATACAAAAAATGTTCGACTCTGGACTTCAAAAATCCAAAATTCGTAAAATTCAAAAATTTTCTTACCAAAAGTAGATAGTCAAAGATTATAAATTATGAAATCCCAAAAGAAATATATTTTTATTGATTTTTTTCAATTTTACTAGTTATTGTTTTTAAGTCAATGCATTATTTAATTATTATTTGTATTTTCATTGATTTTTAAAATCTAAAAACTTCTTTCTGTCTATGCGCCTGATCATAAATATAACTTCACATTACATAAAAACACACAAGAAAGAAATATACATAATAAATCATGCAAAAAGTCATCTTAAGTTACAAAAACTATTTTTCCAAAATTCTTTACATTTTCATAAATTTTTTTCCCAACTCCCCTTTCAAATGCAATATAAAAAACACAAAATTCATCATTCCATTTTTATTCTAACCAAGCATTAACAAATATCTACAAAAGCGTGCACAATAATTAACGTTTTACGCAAACATCAACAAGCTTATAATAAATCAATATCCCACATCGTCGTTTTCAAAACAACGAAAAAACGCAGAAATGCAATTCAAAAAACGAGGAATTCGATTTCGTATATCGAATGACAAAAGATAACATGCAATTTACCTAATGACAATCGTCGAGTACGAAAAAAACCGTGAAAATCCAAAACGTCAACACGAACCTAACCTCAAAATTTTATTCCCTTGTTTCCAAAAGAGTAAAACCATAACTTCTGATGAACTAAATCAGAAATAAACGAAGAATGGAGTGACTAATTTTCTTATCACTGGTAAATTACACTGTTAATCTTGTATTATCTCGACAATTGGGGCGGTGCAAAAAGATAAAAAAAACATCGAAATTATCACGCAAAACAAGACTAATAAGCACGAATTTCGAAAAGCAGCGTGTCATTTGGTGTAAATACCTTTGAACATGACACTCTTGAATTGTTTAATAATTTTCATTGTTGCATGTTTATGTTAAGAACTCACGATTGTCGAACCACTAAATACATGCAATATATATATATATGTATAACTTATTGATGCATATTATGTATATATATATATATATATATATATACTCAGCAATGGGACCTCTTTCTTTTCCTCGTTATCTGATATCTTGCGTCTTTTTCATGCTGTGACTCACGAACTCAGGAATGCATTCTCTCGTTGGCAAGGGCGTAGGCAAGAAAAATTTTCGGGAGGGGTCATTTGAAAAAATGCAATTGAGAAGTTGCATGGAAAAAAAATTAAGCGACATACGTATGAGTTATTTTCGAAAAAAGAATCAATACGTATTTTTTTGTTTCTTTGAAAAATGATTGTTTTAGAAAATATGTGAATTTTTAATTTCATATGTGTACCAAAATCCCCGTACCAAAAAGAAAAATATTCCTTTTTGAATTTCAAGTCGAAAAGCCTTTTGAAACTTTTTACAAAACTCAAAATTCAAAGAGTTATTCAAGTTTGAAATTCAAACAATAAACGCGCTCATACGAGGAGTGGGGACAAAAAAAAACGTACCAAAATTTATTCAAATTTTTTTCATATTTTTCTGAGTTGAAAAGTCCTTTGCCACTTTTCGCAAAACTCAAAATCAAAAAATATATTCGAGTTAGAAGTTTCAACCAATCAGATTTCTCAGATTTCAAACTTGAATATCTTTTTTAGTTTTGAGTTACGTGAAAAGTGGCAAAAAGGACTTTTTGACTCAGAAAAATATGAAGAAAATTCAGTTCGAGTTTGGCTCGCGGTTTTTATCCCCACTCCTCGAAAAAGTGCAATTATTGTTTAAATTTCAAACTTGAATAACTTTTTTGATTTTCAGTTTTGTAAAAAGTGGCAAAGGACTTTTCGACTTGAAATTCAGAAAGGAATATTGTTTTTTCTTTTTTTTTGATACGGGGATTTTGGTACACCCTGTATATATGACATGTCCAATATACTTCAGATTGAAAATTGAAAATATCTGGAAACTTTGAAAATTTGTCCAACTGTTTATGAATGTTTAAATTTTAAGAATTTTAGAAGTCTTATGATTTCCAAAATGTTAAAAATCCCAAAAGTTATCAAAAATTCTCGACGTTCTCGCGTATGAAATTTTAAAATGTTAGAAAATACAAAAACTGTAAGTTTTCAAAGTTCTTGAAATTCCATTACCTCCAACATTTCTCAAAGTTTCCAATTTGTCCAAAACGTGTATAATTTTTCATGTTTTAAAAATTCCAAAATTTTCGTATTAAATAATTAGAAATTTTTAGATCGCTGAAAGTTACTAGCATTTTTAATGTATTTTAGATTTGAAATTAAAGATATCCAAAAAGTTCAAAAATTGAGGGCCCGGAAAGCAAAACAGTGGGAGCGCTCGACCTAGTAAGTAAGGGAGGGGGCGTAAGCGAAGATCCGATCAAAAGGAAGACAAAAACGAAATATTTCAATAAACTTTTTTTATTTAACTCGCCATAACTTTGGAACCCTTTTTGGAACTAGATATTGGAATGAAATAAAATTTGGACACATGATTCTTCTTACTTTAGTGATACTCCTGAAGTGCAAAAAATTCATTGGCATTATTTATTTATATATATTATAACTCGGCGCGGTCATTGATTTATTCATACTGCGGCTATAATAATAATGCAATCAACATTAAATTTTTATGGAGATTTCTTTGCTCTATAATAAAGAAAACTTGTAAATAAAAGTATTAAAAATCTCGAGGTTTTGGGTTAATATTTAATATGATTGTTTATTGTTATTTCAACAATAAATAAATAATGTCAATGAGTTTTTCTGCGCTTTGAGAGCATCGCTAAAGTAAGAAAAATTATCTGTCCAAATTTCATTTCATTTGAATGTCTAGTTCCAGAGTTATGGCGAGTTAAATAAAAAAAGTTAATTGAAATATTTCGTTTTCGTCTTCCTTTTGATCGGATCTTCGCGTTACGCCCCCTCCCTTACTTACTAGGTCGAGCGCTCCCGCTGTTTTGCTTTCCG
>JAPYZL010066334.1:0-17417 GCA_030522825.1 Platygaster orseoliae | reverse complement strand
CCCCCCCCCCCCCAATGTTGAATCCTAGATCCGCCACTGTACATGTATTCATATTTCAAATGCCTAGTTTATAAAATTTCAGTTACATTTTAATACATTTTGAGTAGAAAGTGTATGAAATTTAAGAAAATTTTCAACAGTGTATATTACTTTATTTATTTGAATCCATGTAAATAATCAAAAATTCAAAAATTGCGGAAAGAAGCGATGCACAAAAGTACTCGAAATTTGCTCTCGATATTTGCTTGAATTTTCTTGAACATGAAAAAACACTCGCCTGTGTAATACCGCAACAACACACGAAAATGCTCGTTTAATTCGTGAGAATAAACAGCAATGTAAAGGATTTAAAGCGACGCGAGGCTCGAAATCGAGACGAAACACAGCGGCAGATGTGAACGGAAACACGGGATGGATATCGGCGAACGGAGCGTGAAAACAAATGCAAATTCCACACGGAAAAACACGCACGTTCTATATCGAGATCAGATTTTGTTTGTTTTTTTCTTTTTTTGGCTCCCTTAGCCAAGTGATTCTTGAAATTCTAAAATATACCCTCTTAACCACAATTTCCCAGAAAACATGCCTACCCAATCGATTAATTTCTCGAGACTCGCTCCAAGTATAATCTTGCTGAGGAAATTTATTCGGAAAAAACAGAAATATTTCTTTTTAAATGCGTCGTATTGGAAAAAAAAAATAAGAAACGTAAAAACTCGCATTTTCAAATTAAAAAAATTGGAACGAAAATTCATTGACGAAAAAGGCTGGCAAAACTTCCTTGTTGGGCGTGTGTTTGCTTTACCCAATTTTTTATTTGCGCGTAAATTTAGAAGCTCTTTTTACTCTAAAAAATAATTTCGTAGGGTACTTTTTTTTGTAAGGAGGCAGTTAAATTAGGCAGACCGGGTGAACCTTGTTTATTATTCAAATATTTTCGGAGATGTGAAAGGATAAGATTACGGTTTGACAAGCGAAAAAAATAAATGAGCTTCTTTTTATATCTCCTTAGAAAAAACTTCCGGGAGAAATTTATTAAAAACAATTTTCAAGTTGAAGATTGTGGATATTCTTGTATCAATTTAAAAATTTGTCAGAATCTTTTGATTTTCAAGTTGTATCATTTTTCGAGTTTATTGTTGCAAACTTTAATCATCAATTTTACATGAAGTTGCAAAATTGATACGCAATTTCTTTCATCGTTACGTTAAAAACCTTTGATTAAAAAAAAAAATTTTTTTCTCAATGCATAAGCCAATCTGAAATAGTTGAATCAGGAAGATGCATAAATTTTTTTTTTAATGCTGATATGGTTAGTTTATCGAAAAATATCAGACACGTGTTTTTGTTCAAAACACTTCGTTTTGAAAAATCAAACTAAGTGACGTCATTTGCATGTTCAGTATATCTATGTATACAGAATTAAAAATCCACTTATTCTTTAAAATAGTCATTTTTCAAAGGAACAAAAAAATACTTATCGATTTTTTTTCATGCAACTTCCCGATTACCAGTTTTTCGTTATGAAATCACTGAGGTTAGAATTTTGTCTTTTTCTTATTTTTAATAATTTTGTATTTTTAATATTTCCTCATTATTTATACAACTTGGAGGGTTTTCTGAAATTCGATGCCCTAGGAATCAAAGTGTTGTAAAATTTTTAATATTTTTATAGATTTTAAGGAAAATAATAACGAGACAGATTTTTCCAAAAACACACCTCCTGGACGTTTTTTCCGCCTCAGTTATTACAATTTTGAATGTTTTTTTTTCAAATTTCATGAAATTGGTCCAGCTGATTGGGATTTCTCAGAAATGTTAAATACTATGCAAGTTTGACTGTATTTAATAAAAAAAACGAAATATACATATTTTGAAGAATTAATGTGATATTGGATAGTCGATACTTTTAATAATTTTTAAATTAATTTGTATTTTTAATACTTCCTCATTATTTATACAACTTAGAGAGTTTTCTACAATTCGATGCCATAGGAATCAAAGTGTTGTAAAATTTTAAATATTTTTATTGATTTTTAAGAAAATAACAACGAAACAGATTTTTACAAAAAAACACCTCCTGGACATTATTTTCGTCTTAATTATCATTTTTAATGTTTTGTTTTTTTCGAATTTCATGAAATGGGTCCAGCTGATTGAGATTTCTCAGAAATGTTTAATGCTATCAAAGTTTGACTGTCTTTAAAAAAAAAAACGAAATATGCATATTTCGAAGAATAAACGTAATAATGAATCTTTGCTTGAACCTGACAAAATGATGTTTAGATAAAAGAAGACGAGGAGGTTGTAGCGCGAAGCCCTCCCCCAGTGTTATACATATAGTATGTATATCTGTATATACACGTGGACGCGAAGAAAAGACAATAGGCATGTATAATATAACGGCGGCAGCTGTGGTTTCAATAGATGAGCATTGTTTTTGTGAGTCACTCGGTACTCGGAACAACTCGGAATGCTGAGCTCAGCAGCAGTAGTAATGTAATGTAACGTACAAGAAGAGTCGAAGCGCATGAAATGGTAACTGGTAACGCGCGCTTAGCCTAGCATTACTATCAAAGCATTTCATCTCTCGGGTCGGGAGGAATATACCTGGTGGATGAGCACGATCAGCGTCGTGTTTATGGCCGACCGGACGCCGCGATAAACCACACACACACGTACAAAGAGCGAACGTGTTCATTTACATGTGCCGCGAACCCGCGTATCGATTCGCTCGCGATAAGTAACGCGCGAATCGCTTTAACCGCGATTAACGCATTCTTTTCGCAATAATTATCGTCGTTCAATTATTTGAGCCAGTTCACCTTTGATGCCGTATAAAAACCCGCGTAACCGGGTAAACATTTTTCGCATACGATCGCGTTGGTTTGTTTATGACATCCTTGGCATCAAAAAAGGATCGGGGAAATTTGAAAAGTATATATGTGGAAAAGGAGCGGGGTTTTTTTCTTTTTCAATATCTGGGAATAATTAATAAAATATAAATTTAATTTTTTCGAATGATCGATTTAAATTGATGAAATTTGAATATTAATCATTTTAAACGTTGCCGGTCATTTTTCCGAAAACCATTTTTCACACGCCATATTTCTGAATAACATTTTCCGCTTCCGATTTTCAGAATTTTTTTTCTGCGTGACCATTTTTCCGAAATAACAATTTTCCGGAACACTAATTTCCTGAAACACTGACTTCAGGAATTACTCATCAATTTGTTACATTTTTCAGACAATACAGGTATGTAACCATAATAACACTATTAAACCACAAAAATATTTTATGTTTCGATTTATTTCTGATGAACCTACAATTATAAGTTGAAAATTCAATAGTTATTTGTAAAAATTTGAAAAAATTAATATAATAAACAATTGAAAAATCTCGAGAACTACTAGGATTATTGATGTGAAATTTTTACAAAAACTGCTTCATACTATAACGAACAACTTTCCCGCGGGAGAAAAAGGATGATTCCAACGAGTGCAAAGTTTGGGCACGAGCGAAGCGAATGCGCAATTGCACGAGTTGGAATCATCCTTTTTGTCTCGTGTAGCTTACAATATTTTTTCCCGTGCATGTGTAAAAGTGGCTACTTAATTATTATGAAACGCAGGAACGAAATCCTCTTTTTGGAGTACTCGAAAATCAGCGGGAGTTATCAATAAAACAATTTTTTTTTATAAAAAATAAAAAAGGAAAATTCATAAATCCCGGATCACAGGGAAGAAAGTTGCCTGATTCGTGATTAATGAATGTTTCCCAGGGTTTTTGTTGATATTTCCCGCTGATTTCCGAGTACCCCAAAAAGAGGCTTTTGCTCCTGCATTCCATAAAAATAAAGTGGCCTTTTTACGGATGCATGGGAAAAAAGAACTTCCCCGCTTACCGAAAATTGGAAGACCCGAATTCTGTTCGCATCAATTGTTAATTAAATGCACGTTAACAAAAACATATTTTTCAATATTCGAAGATTTCATCTGCATCGATAAGGTATGTAAATCATCTGTGTAAAATTTGGATGCACAATTTTGATATTTTGGTTGGTTTTCGATAGTTCATGTTTCGTAAATCCGTTTATTCATTGAATTCTAAATTTGTGGTTTTTATTTTTTATTTCGAGAAATTGTTAAGATACATGAAATTTTGTAAGACAGAAAATGTGCATCTTAGTAAGATCTATCTATTGGAATTTTTTTTTAATTGAAAAAAAAGTTTTTTTTTCGATGGTCTGATTAACCGTATGGACGACTTTTTTTTCGTGCCCGAGCGCTAACATGTATCCGAAGTTCCAAACGTTTAAAAATAAATGGAAAAATAAAGAAATTGTTTAATGATCCACTGTTAATAAATTATTTCATGATTAATAATATTTAACAAATATTGCTTAACGTTTGTGATTATTTTTATTTTTAATTATAGTGGGAATGAAAAATCAATCTTTTCGTTTATTTTATAAACGTTTGGAACTTGAAACACATGCGCTAACGTGGTTGTTGCATAAGAGCCTTCAATTGTTGATGAATAAGAAACTTACGAAAATCAAAATCGAATTCTCGGTTTGCGTGCAATAGCTTACTGTATTGTTTTAGAATCACATTCAAACATTAAAATAAAAGCTCAAAATTTTTTTCTTATTCTGTGTACGAGTTTCTTAGGAAAATTTTTTCTTACATAGTAGTTTCCTGGAGAGAAATTCAATGCACACCGAATTTCGAAAAATCGTTTTCGGAATCGTGTTATTGCGGTTTTTTTTTTTAGAAACGAGCGAAATAAAGTTTTTGAGAAATGCAAGACTTCTTGGTTCACGTCGTTTTCGTTCAGGAGAAAAAATGCAATGCAAATAAATTTTCGGAAGAATTTTTTTTGAATTTCTGAAAAACAATTTTCGGAAAAATTTTCTTCCGGACAAATGACCGTTAAACTATTTTAAATGTGTAGTTGGTTTTTGAAAAATTTAGTTGTTTCTTGAAATAACTCATTCAACTAATGAATAATGAAAAATTGATGACTCAAAATAATTATTTCCATCAATTTATATAGTCAAATATTGATGATTTTTGTAAGATTTATATTATTTTTATGAATTAATTCATAGATTCAAAAATGTGGTACTCTCGAGTTCAAAGTTACATTGATTTTCAGTATTTGATACATTTTTGGAAAACAGTACATATCTCTACAAGCATCTAGTCATGCAGAGATTCTGGTACTTTCATGTCTTTAGTAATTAAATCAATCCAAAATTATTTAACGTTCCCTATTATTTTAAATTTTAATCATGGGTGGAAATGAAAAAAAAAATTTTTTCATTTTCGTTTCTTTAATAAACGTCTGAAACTCTGTTTTTTCGAATTTCTGCATGATTTATACCTCGAAAAAGAATTTTATAAAATTCAATGTTTTTTTTTTGTTTGTATTGTTACAAATTTTTGAAAAAATTGCATTAACATAACTTTACAGCATTTTATAGACAACAAGTATATTAGTTCTTTTTTTTACAACGTTTTGAAGGATTTTTTAATATTTTTCTATATTTCTAATATTTTCATGGATAACTTTACAATTTATTCAACGTTTTAATGAAAAATGTTTGAGCAATGAAAAACAAGCTTTTTCGAGAAGACAATTGAGTACGTTTCATCCGCAGCGCTGATGGCCTTAATACAAGTCATTAGACGTTTAATTAATTCATGAAAATACACCCGCATATGTCGCATATGTCGCTTATCCTCGTTGTGAACGTGAGAAAATCACTTTTTTTTCACCAGCTTTCGTTTATAAACAAACGTGGAATGTTTTAATAAAGCCAAAATGATTGATGTGCATGATTCACCAAGAAAAAATCTCTTGGTTTCATTTTTGCATAGCAACTCTATGGAAATAATACATATTTGTAATAACTTTTTTTTGTAATTCTATGGTGGATGAGAAATTTTTTACTGAGAATTTTGGAAATAATGTAAAAAATAATAAAATATACAGAATTGCAGGAGTAGTAAAAATTAAAAAAAAAATTCGTGGAAATAAAGTTCTTGTGCGTTTTTGGGATTTTTTCCAATCGATTCATCAAATTTTCGTTAAAAAAAAATAATAAAATTTTCGGTCATACGCCTATACAAAAAGCTGTTAAAAAATGTCACTGAAATATTGCGGGGCAGGATTTAGCCGTATTTTTTTTTCTTTTCTTTTTTTGAAATTTTGTTATGTCCAAATGCATTTCCATGAGTTACATTGTGTCGTCAAAAGAGATAGGGGCCGCCCGAAATTCGATATCATGGCAACTGGAGCTGAGTTATGGTCTCCTTTTATTAAAATTCTCTCTCTCAACATTTCGGTCTGAACTGAATGCGTTGCAAGACCGGAAAAAAAAGTTTAGGGCGCGGCTGAAATGCCTCGAAAATCACGTACGCGAACAAGGGAAAAACGGGTGCCAATCGAGGAAAAAATTGTATGAATAAAGTAATAAAGAAAATTGAATGAAAAAATTGTTTAGCATAACAGATGTTGGGTAACGTATCTTGGTTTTTTTTTTTTTTTTTTTTCAAGAAGACGTCTAAAGATAAGACATCTGACGTCTCTCGATCATTAAAAAAATAGTGGAGCTATGGATCTGTCGACGTTTGGACTCGCCAGGGAACGATCAGTTACAAAAATAACGAATTTTGTCGATGATACTGTTCTTTTCTCAATGATAATCAATTTCAGTCATTTGACATTAGCTTGATGGTTATCCTAAAAACATCAGGAAATAGGAAAACGTCGAAAAAAATCGTCTAGTTTTGTCTCTTGAAATATTGAAATTTGGCGGCAACTGGATCATTGAAAAATACCTGCTTTTTACTTATCAAAACGGAACAAATACTTAACCAATTGCAGTAGATAAAATTCACTCGGTTTACATACGAGAGAAAGTGTTCATTTTCCTTGCTCTAGTTATTAGATTCATAAACCTTCTAATTCCGAATTCTAGAAAACTTTCGATTGTTTTTATCTGAAATTCAAGTCGTAAATTTTTTATAATTAATTTACAATTTGAACAAGAATATCAGAATTAAGGTGTCTACAAATCTTGCAGACTTTTCCAGACGAAAAAAAAAAAAAATTGCAAAACATTTTTCCTTGCCCTTGATCTTTTTAAAACATCCGACTGTATCACAGACATTCGTAAATAAACCGTTTTCAAGTAGGAATAACAAAGATGAATAGAGCCAAGATAAAGAAACGCGATCTCGAGACTCGGAAATAAAAGAACATTCGAGAGCTCAAGTACTCAAAAGATTTACTCACTTGATGCTCGATTTTTTAAGCCAACTTAAACAGCCATATATTATCAGTATTGAACTCAACAAGTCTTGAGAAATGGTCGAGTTTATGTGTTTTTTTTTATCATCAGCTCTTAAATTTTCGATTGTCGTTTTCTAGAACTCAAAGGAAATTTCGAATTTCGTGATTTTAGAGACATTTTGACAAGTGTGGGATTTTTAATGAATTTCAGTCAGCTCAAAAAGAATATTTTATAAAACTTATTTTTCGGACTGTTTAGAAAATCAAGTAATTTTTTTGTGATTCGAAATTAAGCAAATTTCGAATTGTGTGGTTTCAGAGACATTTTGAAAACTTCAAGAATACATCGGAATTTTTTTTGATATATATGTAATAATATGATTTTTTCAACTATTTACAAAATCATATAATTTTTTTTTTGTGATTCGAAATTGAGGAAATTTCGAGAGAAAGTAATAATTACCAAATGATTCTGCCGTTAAATGGTTTTTTACGACAACTTTAGCGTTAAACAGAACGAAACAAGATGAGAAAAAAATGCGATCATTATGATAAATCTGTCAAATGTTTCACGCCGTGCTCACTGGCCGCGAATACTCGGGAAAATATTCTACAAAACGACGCGGTGAAAGCAAGACTTTTTTTACATGCAAAAGGCATAAACTATCCACGCTTTTTCGCGATTCTATCTCTCCACGATAATAATTATGCGCTCAATTGAAAGCCGCGCTCACATCTAAAGTATTCGTCGATTCAATGAGCAATCTCAGTCATTTCGTTTATAAACGATCGATTCATTTTCCATTTCCTTCATTTCTCTGTAAAATGGACTTTAAAAACGGTAAAGTGATTAGAGAATTCATCAATCGAGGTTTTTTTGGGGGGGGGAGGGAATTGTTTTCGATCTTGGACAATTTTTCGTTGTTTTTTTATTTCTTCTTCCTTTTTTATTGTCCAATTTTTGGACAATATTATAAATAAATATTTTCAATATTTCCTTCATAGTTTTAAATATTTATAAATTATTAAATATATTATTATAATGATTAAATTTTTTTAATTTTGAATATTTTGAATATAATTATAAATAAATTTTTGCATGTAAAGTTTTATGCAAAGTTTACATCATGTTATTCATACAGAAGTATTAAAATTCTTGGATTAAGAACTAATTGAAAATTATACGTATGAGCTGGATCGGAATAGAAAAAGGGAAATTTCTAATGGTGGTTTTTCGAGACGCAACTTTCTACGATGGTAATTTTTGCATTATTGTTTTCTTCCTGGCTTGGCTCGTAACTGTTCTCGTGGTCGGGTGCACTACTTTCCGAAACAACAGGGTTTCTTATTCTTCACCCCACACGGCTGACCGCCAAGTCACGCAACATCGTGACGTTGCTTCCATTTTAGAAGCAGTTTGACCAGTGCTTTTTCCCTGGAAATTGTATCCTTATGTTTTATTTTGTTTTTCAATGGGAAAAATCCCCAATTTCATGGATTTTTAAAATTTATTGATCTTTTTCGAGGTAAAAAAATCTATAAAATTTGACGTTTGAGGCTATCATTCTTTTTTTTTTTTTATAATTGATAGTAAATTATTTCAATCGTGTGATTTACTCGATTTTTCGGTAATTTAGTGGATAGATTGATGGCAATGAAAAAAAGTCTGTGGATACGAGAAGAATGAAATTCGAGTTAAGATCGAGTGAAGCGTTTCTTATATAATCCGACTCTATTCTCTTCCATTAAAATTCCATTTAGAATGCATTATAATTCAGTGACCCTGGTTAAATACCAAATGTCGTTGACGTCGATTCGTAGTGGTCCAATTGTCCAACAGAATGGAGAAAATTATGCCTCTCAATTTGATACAATTTAAGAGAATTAAGCGCCCAGTAACTTTGGTGTCCCGCGATTTCCTTCCATATGGCATCCTTTTTTTTCCAATTCGATATTTAGGCTTTTACGATTCTGACACTGAAAATTCTGAGTCTGGTTAAATGCGCCATAAAACCTATATGAAATCGTGAAAAATTTATTTGTTGAACTAAAAATTTATCTAAGTGAACCTAATCAGTTTTTCAGCGTTTTGGCTTTCGTTTCCAAACTATACACGTAACATATTTCGCATTTTCTCGAATTTCTCCACTCGTAAAATTCTTAGCGACCACTTAGTAGAAAGTCGACGAAATTCCCAATGCGTCGCCGAGAAATTTTTCCTCGGTGAAAAAATGACGCATTGTTGAACGTGATAACTTTCTTACGTGCCATACAATATGTTTGCAATATAGGCTTTTCTTTTGACGACGAGGCCCTTCAAGTCTTTGTAGCACAAGCGTAAAAAAACGTAATTAAATTAAAAAATATAAAAAAAGCAGAGAGATAATTTGTCTGCAGCGCTTTGCTAATGACTTTTGTACCCTTGGGAGCCGATTCTTGCAAAGTCCATATATAAACGTCCATTTTTCACCGCGAATAGCCCGTGAAATGAATTAATTATTTGTCGGGCGCCTTCGCATCTCGTTATTGGACATTTTAATGTTCTCTCATCGTTTTTTTAACGAGTGAAATATACAGTTTTGTACATGTACTTAGATTGGATTTATCAAAGTTACAGGGAATTGTTAAACATGATGATTATTTTTTATTTCGAACATATGCACATTGTTAATAAATGTTTGAATTACCATTGTAAAGTATTAAAAATTTTGCCCTGATTCCTGCCAAAAAGTTTATAAAATTCTAGTTTTTCGACATTGTGAACCTTTATTTTTTTTTTGCAATTCTCTTATCGGACAAAGTGCGTGATTCATAAAGTGATGTGCTGTTGTAAGAAGAAACCAATACTTTGGCGAAGAAATGGCATTGTTGATTGAAAACGACACTACTTGTATGTTGTTTGTACATAACGTAGAATGAAGAATGCCAGCTAGGATTTTTTCCCAACGCCTCCTGGTTATGTCATTGAAATTGGAACCCTTGGCGTAAATCTCGAAGCGTCATTACATAGAAAGCAACATTACGAGCTCCACGAACTTGATTTAATCAAAAAGTGAAAGAATGCGTATTTCACGTTTCTGATGCATAGTTTAATGACTCACGCGATAAAAAAATAATAATATAGTTTATTGGAAACGGGAGCTGATGAAATGCTCGACAGCTGAAGCGATTTCAAATATGAATCATTCAACTGTGTCGGGAAGCGATGCTTTCATTGCCAAAGAAACTGATTGCGCTTGGAAAATACATACTATTGCGGAATCCACTTATCAACTGTTTAAAAAAAAAAATAAAGAAAATTCAAGATATTGACAATGTTTCTCATCGTTGAAGAATTTCACAATTTATTGCTTATTCATATTATTATAGAATCTTTGTATTTTTTACTGATTATTATTGCATTCTTGATTGTTATCTGTGTTGAATAAATAACTTCAGTCATTAATGATTATTAATGATTTTTAATAATTTCATATTTTATTTCATATTGATCTGTTGATAAAATAAAAGAAAACGAAATGGACTGAAATTTTGTAAAATTTATTATTTGTTTGATAGCAACTTCTCAAACTTGAGTTGCTCCATTAACTCGGATAATTTTTTTAATCAGGTTTTTTTTAAGGTAGGTTATCGTTGTTGGGATGAAAAGAAAAAATTAGTCCAGAGTGATAAGAAATCACGATTTCGTAGAATCGTATGAAAGTAAATGCGAGCAATGTAAGTAGTAGAGCGTGCGTTTTAACCGACATACTCGTGAAAAATGAATCACATTTCCGGTACAAGAGCGATTTTAGTCATCATTTTTTTATCTATCATTTGCGATCGCACATCGTTCGACTGTTATAAATGACTTGAAAAACGAGATTTGATGTTAATAAGCGTAAAATAATGGTTCTTACGGAAAACGAAGTCATGATAATCATGAATTTAGTAAATCTCAATAAAATCATGATAGTTTATCAAATTTTTGGCGCATTAGTCATCAAGAATTTCCTTTTACCTTTCTTTTTTGTATATTTCTTGATTTCTTGAAAATATTGAAATGGATATTTCTTCCTTGGCATTATTCAGATACTGGAATATTTTTTTACTTCACGTACCCTTCATTGTTGCGAATCAGCTTTATAAATTTATGTGGCACGGGTAATTTTAATTGGGAGACGCAATTATTTCCCGGAATTGCGTGGAATCTTGAAAATAAAACGCTCTTGAGACACTCCCTCCTCCCCTCCCCCCACATCAGACATGTCTGGGTCGGTTTCGTTGAGTGAATAAACGCTATGGCTTTTAAAATGTTCAACTTTATTACAACCATCCTGAAATGTATACGCACAGTGTAAGTGCACTTGAAGCATCAAATTTTTCATTTTTTTTTCTTTGTTCTCACCTCATCTCAGATTCATTTTATCGTGATTACGATGAAAAATTTAGTTAGGGATTGGCATTACATTCACAATGAACGAAAAATTTTAGAAACATGGTTCAACACTGCTACCAATTTGCAAAACTAAAGAATATAAACAAGTTAAATTAACAAATAAAATTTGTGAATATACAGCTACACTGAGAGAAGAAAATATTTAATATTAAGATATGTATATTTGGCTATGGCGAAATAGATATTTATTTGCCTCAAACGTATCACACTTTTGATCAAATATAATTTGGTAACTGTCAAAAAATTATATTTATTTAAAAGTGCCATACGTTTTGGGCAAATATATATCTATTTCGCCATAACCAAATATACATATCTTAATAATTAACATTTCTTCTCTCAGTGTATACAAAAAAAAATGACCTAACGCGACAGCTGCTCCCCCTCCACCTATGTCACACTTAGTGACAAATTGCGTGACTTAAAATGAGCCCGACCCCTAACCATGATGTAAGTATACAAGGTGTGTTCTTTCGGAGGACTCATTTTTTATGTATTCTGCGCATGTGGCCAAGTATCCGCCATGTTTTATTTTTCGTTATCTCACATAACCCGCAAAATACGCGAAAAGTGTCAAAAATAACTGAAAACAACAACAACAAATGCAAAATGGCGTGTTGCAGTGTGCAAAATTGCAAAAATCGCAATTCAAATACGGTTAATGTGAAATTTTTACCAAATTAGCGGAGATTGTTTTTACTCGAACTGCAAAAGATTGTCAAATTCCGTGGAATGTTTTTTTATGTTTAGTAAGAACTAGAACTGAATTAGATTAAGAGAAATGAACAAAATTCGAAAACAATCCTACAAAAAAATGCGCAAAATGTTAAATATTGGAAAAACTTTGAAATTTGTCCTATAATTTTTTATCTAATAATGTATTGTTCAACACATAATAAATTGACTTTTCTATGCAAAAAATTTATTTTACAAATGAAACTGTGTTTTTTCTTTTTTACCCATTTATATCCAAAGAAATTTTTTCTGGTTAGTTTCCAAACATGTTTTATTTAAAAATTTATTATTATTCAAAATAATTCAACAATCTTAGCTACTATTAATTATATAAAAATAGTAAGATAATAAAAAAATTCATTTTCTTATTATAATTTAATATATATTATTTAGTTGTACATATTTCGGTTGTACGTTAAAAAAACTTTTTAAACGTCGAGTACCAATCAATCAATCAATCATACATTATAACCATATATGATTATAATGCGGCTGTTTCAGTTTTAATTTTGCGCCGCCTTTTTCTATTGGCTGTTTCTCAAACATGGTGGATACTTGGCCCTAGCGTCCGATTGGTCGTGCGCAAGAACACACCTTGGTCACCTTGTATACTTACATCATGACCTCTAACGTATAGTAAAATGAGCCCGAAACGTTATGATTGTCACAACCTCATTTGTGGTTAGTGCAACAACATTAAAAGTTACATCAATTTTTGTAAAGCTTGTAGTAACTTTCAATGTTGTTGCATTAACCACGAATGAGGTTGTCAACGCCATGAAAATAGTTGGGGCAAACGTTACTATTTATGAAGTTATGACAACCATATTGTTTTTTCCGTGTGTGACTCATTTGGTGTACGAGGAAACGTGTACTTGTCGTGTACGGGGAAAAGCAAAAGGGCGGTTGTAAATGGTAAAATTGGTAAATGGAGCGACGTGGACCGGCTGCTGCACAAGGCTCTCGTTCAACAGGGGTCTCGCCCGAGGAATGCCGCGAGTCTATGTGTGATGCACAGTCGTCTGATTGTCGATTATCATTCGCGCTTAATGCCCGCTGACATTTTTGTCCCTGGTCTGTCTTTTTTCGCCCCCCCCTTTTTTTTTTTTTTTTTTTGTTATCAAAAGGCGGGTAACGATCATTTCTCCATTGATTTGCCGGGAATACAATCAATTTTTGTTGACGATGACGAGGCGCGTTTTTTTTATTTGCAATTATGTTTTTCCTGGAAATATTTCCCGATAAAAAATAATTGCAAGTTGTCCGGCAAACATACCACAGTTGCGTGAGACGCCGGGGCAAAAGTTTGGTCTAGGACTCGTGGCGCCGGAGTCAAATGAGAACAAGAAAGGGGTTTTATTTTGGAGGGAATTTAATGACGTGGGGGAAGAAAGATTGTTTTCGAATAGCAGTGAATTGTTGATGATTTTGGCGGTTTGGAATTTTTATGGTCTTTGCCAATTGAGGATTCAGAAGGGTAAACAGAAATAATGTCAAAAGCGTCGATACAGTTTTTTTTTCATCTTGGGGAAATAGATTTGCAAGCTTTCAATTTTCAAAATATGTAAGCCAACTGTGTCATGTTAAATTCAAATGACTCGTTTTTTAATTTTCTTAGTATTTATTCAGTTTTAAGGATTAGCTCGTAATTTTATGGATTTTTGTAAATGTTTTTAGAATTTTCCTACATTTTTGAGGAAATTATGTTTGCGCGAATTTAAATAATTGTTTTCATGCACTCTTATTATTTTTAAGACTTTTTAATGAATATTTGGGTATCTCCAAAGACATCTCATCCTTGATTGAGTTTTTCGAAAACTCGCAAAAAATTTCTATAGATTTATTGTAATTTCAGGGTTTTCTAAAAAAATTATGTCTACATAGATTTTGAGTATTTTATAAATTTATTTTCTAGTATTTTTCGTATTTACAAAATTCGTAAGAATTTTCTAAGTATTTTATAGATGTCAGGTTTTTTTTTTATTTTCACATATAGATCTATATAATTTGAATATTTTGAGATTTCAGTGTTTTAATAGATTTACAGTAAGTTAATTAAGTATATTTCGTAATTTTTAATTAATATTATATCGAATTTCCAAGTATTTTTATGGGATCTTATGCAGTATCTTGAAATTTGATATGCAAATTCGAAATTTTCGTTCTTTTCAAAAAATTGAAGAATTATGGGTTTTCACAAACTGCCTTCAATTATAAGAATGCAGGTTTTTCACTATAAATAATATGAAATCAATAAATTTGATAATAAAATAAAATTGAATAAACTTAATGCAGTTCTGATTGAAGATCGATTGAGATGAAGGTCTTTTTATCAGAATTTATCTCCTTTTACGATTTCTTCAAAAAGTTGGTATTGACTTCGTGTTATGAAAAATAATAATAATTTTGAATGTAAATGGTTGTTTCAGTGGACTCAATTTCCAAGATTTGATGGCAAGGCAAGGAGCCATTGATTCTCCACCCAAAACGCCATTCATTTTGGGCTCAGAATGCGCTGGCGAGGTCGAGGCAATTGGCGAAAACGTTGATAACATCAAAGTGAGTAATGATGATTTTTCCTTGTTTTTTTTTTTCTTCCTAAATACGGTTTTTTTTTATCTAACGATGAAATTTATTAGAAATTTATAAAAATTGAAAAAAAATTAAATTTGGAAACATATGTATCCTTTACTTTTGAAACAAAATTTTATATTACAATATTGTCATTTATAAATGTTGTTAAAGGTCGGAGACCGAGTGGTTGCTCTTCCGGATCACAAAGCATGGGCAGAACTCGTGGCAGTGCCAAAGAACTCGGTGTTTATTCTACCCCCGGAGATGAGTTACTTGGACGCCGTGGCCATCACGATGAACTACACGGTGGCTTACATGCTGCTCTTCGAGCTCGCAAATTTGACGCCCGGCAAAAGTATATTGCTCCACAGCGCCGGCGGTGGCGTGGTAAGTGTCATACATTTTTTATCCCTTTCGCCGCCCCTCAACAAATAACATTCAAACAAACAACATTTTATGGGAAACCTCTACAAGCCCCAGCGCAGGATGAAACGCGAGTATTTGGAATTCCAAAATAGCTTACGTTTAGGAAATAGCGAAAAAAGAAGGCAATGGAAACAATTTTATTCAAGTGTGTGAAAACTTCTCCACACTAATGAAGAAATATACTATTGTCTGTTTTCTTTTTTTATTAAACTTTGGAATCGCAGAAATTTCATATGAAGAAAAGGTGTGAAGAAAATTGTTTAAAAGAAATATAAAAAAATAGTAAATAAATAAATCATAAACAATAATAAAATATATGAATATTACTACAGGGATTACATGTTCTATACATTTTTTACGGTCGTTTTGATATTTGGTTTGTTCAGTATTTGAGTTAATTTTATGTTTATTTTAAGCGACGGCAAAGTCCTTCCGGACTTTGTGATTTTTCAGGCCTACGACAGATATTTTATATCTTGTAGGAGGGGGGGGGGGTGATCACTTACACTTGAATGATAATATATAATTATATTAAAATTGTAATATATTATTTATAATAATAAAATAGTAAACAAATAAATATAAATAATAAAAATTCAAAAAAGTAGGAAATCCTTCTATAAATGGATTTTTGGTGAAACGATTGGATAGCTGGCTGAAAAGGAGAGACCCCCTACGAATTTTTACTGCTCGAAAGTGAAAAAAAAAAAATACACAAGTCGTGTATACTTAGTCAAAGGAAACGGTAAAAGCAATTTTCTATATTTAGTACTTGCAGTATTTCAATCTCCCGCACCCTCTTGACCGAGTGTTCCGTTTTAGGGCGGAGAATGTACACGAATATAATACAAGGGGACGACGTGAGTTTCTCGTCTAGTGTGAAAAAAAATACCACAAATTTTCTGCCTTCTCCTTGAATGAATTTTTTTTTCTCTGGCCAAGGTCGAAAAATGAAGTTTTTTAGTCTCTTTTTTAAAATGCGAAATTAAATAATGACATTTTTGTTCCATTGAAATCATGAAATTTCGATGCAATATTGGAATAAATGCAGTTTATGATAATGAAAAATTATCCGAGTTGTGAGCAAAATAATAAAATTTTCTAGAAAAATTGTGCTGATTATGAATTTGAAAAATTGTGATATTTATTATCATGTTTGATATTAAAAATTTAAGATTTTAAAAATTCCTATTCAATTCGTGAAATTACTTAGGTAATTCCATAATGAACATTCTGGGAAAAATAAATTAAATAATTCTACAGAATTTTATAAATATTTTGGAAATTGATATATGTGTCGTGGAACGAGAAAAGGTACCTAAGTACCAAACTCGTTTTTAAAAATTCCTATTCAATTCGTGAAATTACTCGGGTAATTCCATAATGAACATTCTGGGGAAGAAAAAAAAGCGTGGGGCCAATTTCTCGCTGGTTGAACAAACACGTATGTGAAAAACACAGGCATGCACGCCCTGGTATCGGAAATAAATGAAAAGCTAAACGGAAAGTGAAGCCGGTATTTTCCTGCTGCGGGAGGGTTTCCTCCATTGAAGGCTCTTGACTTTGTAAATAATAACGCTTTGCGGCGGCCTCCGTCGTCCCTCTTCTTGTGCATGCAATATATAGCAGCAGCAAGCGGAGAATCGGCGGCAGCGGTTTCAGTCAGACGGAGTCAACTCCCCCTCATCATTCCAACAGATGGAATTAGATTCAATTAATCGAATTCCGTGCGGGCGGTGGGCACAGTGTCATAATCCATACCAATATATATATATATATATATACACACACACACACACACACACACACACACACAAACAGGGTGTGTCACAGTGCGCGAAAATCCTTGAAATCATGGATTCCTCATGAAATTCTAAGACAATTTTTCCTTTGCCATTTTTCACATGATTCAAAATCAAAAAAGTTATTTGACTTTGAA
>JAPYZL010066296.1:0-14937 GCA_030522825.1 Platygaster orseoliae | reverse complement strand
CTTGATCTTGCGGTTTTACGTTTTTCCGGGCAGTGGTCTTTTCTCCATTTTTCCTTTCACACTTTCTAATCTACGTTTTGGCTTTTAGCGTGTCATTTATGAATATCCAAATATTAAAAAATAAGAAAAAATAGAGTTCTCTAGCCTTAAAGTTCACGACACAGATTAACCAAAAAATTTTTCACATGTAGTGAATTAAGAGAGAAATGAAATATTTCATAAATCGGAAAAAATTACTTCTATAATGTGTAAAATGTTACTTACGACAAACGACAGATATACATCAAATATTGTCATGAACGTGACACGTGTGCAGTTACTAGTGGTGAAAATTAAAATCTATTTAAATTTCTCTACAAGGATGATTTATTAACAGGTTTCCATCTCTTCCAATCAAAGAAAAAACTCTTTTCATTCTCTATTCTGTCATTGGAATTATTGTGCCATTAATTCTAACGACATGGGTAATTCTAGTTGATTATATCGAAGGACCACACATCAAAACCGAACTTAACACTGGGAACATGATAATATCAAGTGAGTTTAAGTACGAAATGATCAGTCCATCATGTTCAAATTCCTGAATCACAAAACGTGATGTTAATAAACCATTTCTAATTCGGTAAATTTTTCGACAGAAACTCTATCTAAATGGACATTCGCTTGTGGACCATATTTATTTTTATTCACGGTCAATATTTTTTACCTTATACTAGGAAAAATAAAACTGCAGAGTATGCATAAAGTAAATCTGAAAAATGCAGGAAATAAAGTTGCCTTACACAAATGGGAAACGTTTATGAAGCTTATGATAGTCGAAGGTTGTTCTTGGATATATTATTTGACGGCAAATGCATTCCCAGAGCTGGAAAATCACAACTTTTGGTGAGTTTGAAATACCTGAAAAGCGGCGTATAATACTCAGGATTACGAAGAAAAATGATTTTTCTGTCGTTTAATCAATTACTTTTAATTTTTTCTAGGTCTGTTGTCAGAGTCATTAATAACTTGCTCGGGCTATGGTATTTCATGATTCTTATCCCGATGCGTAAAGAAGTCAGAGGGTATCTCGCGAACTGAAAAATTTATAAGGATGTTTTATTTATAATAAACTCGATTTTTTCATTAGGACAGTTAAAAACAAATTTAGAGTATTGTATTATTCTGGGAACTATGTATACTAATGAATGATTGAGAAGATTTTTGTGTAAAAAAAGTTTTTCTTTAACACCTGAGTTATTGTTGATAAAGTTTGCTTTGTTTGATCTAATATATTAAATTTTTTTTAACTGTAATATTTTTATAAATCCTTTATTGTTGAAAAGTTGTAATACTTGAGATTATTATTTATATTTCCTATGGCACTTTTCAAAGTTTATCATTTTGTTACTGTCATTTTTTTTTCATAGCTTTTTATTACAGAAAAAAAACTAATATTTTCAACAGTCAAGCAGATAACTAATAACACGAAAATATAATTTTTTAGTAACCACCTAATGAAATTTTCCATGATATTAAAAAACTATAGTTTTTATATAGGAAATGTATTAAAATATCATTGGTGATGTTGAAAATCAAGGATTACATTTTTGATAAGATAATTTTTAATTACAGGCAGAGAAGAAATACTTACTATTAAAAATGAAAATTATTCTTAAACACGACGTCATGAAATTCAAGATGTAAAAATCACTTTCCATAGACAAAAAAAGTGGTAAGTCATCAATAAAAAAAAGCCTCTTTTATTATGACATAACACAGAGTGATCTGTTTGATAAGACAGAACACAACTAACAACAAAGAAAAAAAACTCATCTAAGATTAAATTTTATCATTATCGTAGATTGATCTTATCATGACGATTTTTTTTCTCGACTCTAATTTAAAAAATAAGTTCTAGTGGGAGATAAGCACTAAATTGAAGTAGTTGCCGAAAAAAGTATAATTCACTATTCAATCATTATATAACGATTTTTAATTTAATTGAATTGTAATAAGAATACTGTTCGCATTTTCCAATGAAAGGTTTTCAGACGTTTTTCGAACGACAAATTATGAAGAATGAAAAAAGAAATGAAATCCCCTTCAACTCCCCCTCCCCCTCTCCGAACATCGCCAATGTATAAAAGCCAGAATTCATAAAAATGCTTCTTCTCTCTTCTCGCCGAAAAATTCCTTAAAATCCCCCCCCCCCTTTCCTCCCCACCCACTTGCCGAACATCGTTAATGAACAACCTTAATAGTAGTTGAGAGTGAATGTAATGAAAAAACTAAGATACAAAAGCCACCTCAACAGCAAATGCGAGAGTAGGTGATAAAAAAAGGAAGATACAAAAGCATTGAAATCAGTGCCGAATTAATATGCAAGGAAAGATTGACACTGTTCATAAATCGTATTAATTGGCTGAAAATACTAGGTTGAAAAATATCATTGTTGAGTAGTAACTAGAAAAGGTTGAATTTTTTAAAATTACACATTGTCTACGAAAAACATGAATAGGTTAAATAGTAATTGCAGAATAATGTGATGAAAAAAACGAGATTTGAAAGTATTGTAATCAACACTGAATTTATATAGTAAGAAATAATGTTTCAGTTAAAATGAATTTTATAATGTCAGGAAAGAGTATCTTGCCTTCATATATTCTTATCTTGCAGATATTATGAGAAACGCCATTATACTTGGGCGATAAAAATAAACACCGAGCCTAAGAGTTGGCGTTTCTCATAATATCTGCATATAATGAAAAATTATACATAACTATGTACCTATACAAATTTTTATATTTATATATAATATAATGTATAAATATGTACATCATAATATGTATATTATGATGTGCAAATATAAGTCATTAATTATAAATTATTATTACTTCGATAGCATAGTTATTTAGGAAAAAAAAACGTATCAGAATTTTCAAATAATGGAGTTTATGTAAACACATGATATTTTGAAAATTAAACTTATGCATCACAAAAGTCTATAAGGAATAATTCAATCAATTCTGTTCAGTTGATAAGTTTATAGTTTCAAAAATAACATGAGTCAAAAATGGTAATTGTTTATTCGATAGTTGCAAGTAATTATGTCATTTCTATTATCTCTGAACCCTTTGAGGTTTGATCGAAATTTCGAGACTGAAAAATAATAAGTGCAGGATTTCTTTAATTTTTGAATTAATCAATTCTTAAAGTTTTTAAAATTTTTGAATATTTCCATAAATTTTTAACATAAATATTTACACGGATCTATTTTTCAAAAAAATGTAAGAATAAATATTTAAGAAAATTAATTGAAAATGACAAATATATGTTCGATACATATTTATTTTCTCGGTTTGCTATCTACGATGCAAATTTTCTTTAACATATGAAAAATCTTGAAAGTATAGTTTCGTGCTAAACAATTCATAATAGATAGGAATTTTCACAATTTGAGTCACAAAATTTTCTTGGTTGCCCTTAAATTTTATTTAAACCAATAATCTATGTTTTTCCATGTTTAGATATTAATGTCGTGATCAGTTTAAAATGTAATCTTCTCGTTTTGTATTCTTTAGCGAAAATATTTTTCAGTTCTGCAGGTTATATTTTGGAATAAAGAATTGTATTGATGTAAACTTATTCTTGTTGTCAATGGAGTATTTCTTTTTCAAAAAGTAATTAAATGTTCTTCTCTGAAATTTTGTCATACTGTTCTGACAATTACCACATAAGCTAACAAATCATAAACTTTAATTCCCCAGTTTACTTAATTTCCTATAAATAACGTAGAAATAAAAGAAAAACGAGATAAAAAGAACATGGAAAAAAATGCAAATTAATTTTTAAGATTTTTCCAAATAAATCAATGATGAGTCTAAATGTTTCAAGTGGATATGAAGATTCCCGTCCATTTTTCCGAATGCAGTCTCCCGACAGTCAATTTTCCCGACGACCTTTTTCCCGACAAACACTTTTCCCGACAACACTTTTCCTGACAGCACTTCTCCCGACAGACTATGTTCACGACAGAAATCCTGTGATTGAATCAAGTCATAATTTTCCCGACAGACTGTTTCCAAAAATATGAAAATTTTTCTTTTTTTAATCAAAAAAGTCATGATTTCACAATAAATTTTATGAGCCGAAAAATTCGTATAAAAAATGATCGTATGAAAAGTGCAAGGAAAAGTCTATCTAAAAAAAGGAAATATATATAAAAAATGGTCACAAAAAGTGATTCTCAAAAAAATGAAATCAAAAAATCAAACTGTCAAGTTTCAAAGTGAAATTGGCCAGGAATAATAAACAATCGTTGCCTGGGAACTTTTAAAAAATAAGATAAATTTCAAAACCAAATAGAAATCGATTCACAATTAAAAATATATTTTTTTATACTTTTATTATTATTTCTCGAACAACAAAATATGAATGATTTGTACATTTTTGATCATAGCACACTTTTTCTGAAAAATATCTTCTAACGTCCTTTTTTCTAACGGTCATTAGTTCAAAAATTTTGTTGCAGTAAAAAAATTAATAAATTAGAAAAAAAGTTCATTTTTTGTAAAAACTGACCCAGTACCGGTATATTAAAAAAAAAAAGAATTGAAAAGAAGGGTCGGGAAAAATGTTATCGGGTCAATTGTTTGTCGGGAAAAGGGTGTTGGGAGAAGTGATGTCGGAAAAATTGTTGTCGGGAAAAGTGTTTGTCGAGAAAAAGGTCGTCGGGAAAATTGTCTGTCGGGAAACTGCTTTCGGGAAAGTGACCGGGTATCGGATATGAATACAGTAATAGATGAAATAAAAAAATGAAAATCTCAGAAAAAAATGATCTCAAACATTAAACCCACAGTTTTCTTGATTTATTGTAAATAACATAAAAACCAACAATAACCATATGTAAGCAAACAAACCCTCAACTTTATTTCCAGAATTTACTTTATTTATTATAAATAACGTGGAACTGAAAAAAACGAAATAAAACTAATATGAAAAAACGCAAATACATATTCAAGATTTTTCCAAATAAGTCAATGATGATTCTAAATGTTACAAGTTGATATGAATACAGAAATGGATGAAATTGAAAAATTAAAATAAAGAAAAAAAAAGATCCCAAAATTTCGTAACTTTTCGTTAAAATTTCACAAAAGACACACATTAGATGAAATTTCAGAAAAAAACTCGATCTCAAACATGAAATCCACAGTTTTCTCGATTTCCCGTTAATAATGTAAAAACCAACAATTACCACATAAGCGAACGAATCCTAAACTTGAGTTCCTCAGTTTGCTTAATTTCCTGTAAATAACGTAGAAATAAAAGAAAAACGAGATAAACCAACATAGAAAAAAACGCAAAATAATTTCCAAAATTTTTCCAAATAAGTCAATGATGAGTCTTAATGTTTCAAGTTGGTATGAATACAGGAGTAGATGAAATAGAGAAATTAAAATAAAGAAAAAAAAAATGATCCCAAAATCACGTGAGTTTTCCTTAAAATTCCACAAAAAACACGAATGAGACGGAATCGCAGAAAAAAACTCGATCTCAAACATCAAATCCACGGTTTTCTCGATTTTCCGTCAATAATGTAAAAACCAACAATTACCATATATAAGCAAAAAAGTCCTTAATTTTATTTGCAGAATTTACTTTATCTCCTATACAAAACGTAGAAATGAAAAAAATCTTAAAAAAACGTTTAAAAAAATCGTTAAAATTTCACAAAAAACACGAACTAGACGAAATCCCAGAAAAAAACTCGACCTCAAACATCAAATCCCCAGTTTTCTCGATTTTCTGTCAATAATGTAAAAAACCAAGAAAAACGCCAATGTCACGAGAAAACGGTAATTGAGAAAAGAAGAAAAAATAAAAGACCTCGGTAGCCGGCGAACGGTTGATACGGCGGAGAGAACAAGAGAGCGAAGAAGAATTAACCTAGTTACAGAATATAATACCGTCGCAAATCTATTCTTATAAGCCATTCGGCGGACCGGCTTCGGAATCGGGCACGCTCATACGTCTCTCGCGCCTTGTCTCCTTTCCAATAACGATGATCGTTCACCACTCCGAATCCGGCTCAGACTCGCTTGCTTGTTTCGCCAATATCGCAAATTATAACTACCAGATTTCGCGTCAAATCCCTTCGCTCAACTCCCCCCTCCCCCCCTCACGTCATTGTGGACGTAGCGTGCGCTCGACGTTGTAATCGTCCGTCTTGTTAATCCGACTGCAATAACTTCATACGCTTATAAGCGAACCCGGGAAAAGCTCGTGCGTCAGAATAAGAGTTTTTGCAATTTACGAAATAGATTATTCATCTCTCATTCATGGCGTTTAATTTACAAAAAAGGGGATGGTGTTTGAGATTTTAATAGCGGAATTGGAGCGAGTGAAATGAACATTTTTAAACGTGGTAATGAGAGTTTTTTAGGGATGATAATTCAAAAAAATAATTAAAAAATAACTTTAAGAAACTTTCACCGTAGCAATAAATTAATGTAAATTTAATTTAATTTACAAAACGTCTCAGCAATATCTTATTATCGGTTTTACAAAATTGTTGATCCTTTGAATTTGATTGATTCCTTGATTTTGTTAGTGAAAAAAAAAATCACTCGTAGGGATCGCAAATAGGTGAGGAAAATGTACAGATGTAAACGCACCTTAAGCCAACTGCAAGCGTTTTTGCGCGAAACGTGACATCCGTTTGGATGGGCGTCGCGAGTATCGGACTTTCTTAGCCCCCAAAAGCCCGGAAAATTCAAGCACGAGGCGTGGTGAGATAAGGAGCTACACGTGGACCAAAGGATATTCCCAGGAATTATGTATGCGGGATATAATAAGCTGGCGGTCCCCGAGATATCGGCGAATTATGGCCCACCCTAATGGCCTGTGCAGTTTGATTTACCGCTCACAAAATTTCGTGTACGCGAACGAACATGAGATAGGGCTCATGTATAAGTGGACGAGGTATTTTGTGCAACCCTCAACAACTCTAGAAGAGTAATGTTTTATTATTTAGGAAATTTTATGGAATACCCTAGTTTTACGAAATTTCAAGTATTTACTATTCTTTGAGTACAGATAGTGAGGAATTTCATGATTTTGGATTTTTCACTGGCAGAGTTTAACATTTTCTTCGGATCTTTGACATCATGAAAGTTGTGCAGCATACACCTATAGAGGAAAAATAATTTTAAGTAATAAAATTAAATTTTCATAATTAATTTAAATGAATTTAAATGCATAAAGAAAAAATGTTTTGTGAATTTGAAAGAGTTATACAGACATAAAAAAGAAATAAGAATAAGACTTATAGTAAGATTTATATAAATTATTAGAATAGTTATAAATAAGGGTAATTCCGGGAGATTATTCCTCATGGAAGAGATGGCAAAATCTACTTTATTTTCATTAATATTCATTGTTCATTAAAATTTTGAATGATCGTGCCATTTTTTTGTTAATAGGCAAACAGGAATATCGACACAAAAATTGACGTCATCAAAAAAAGTTTTTTTTTTTAATTTAAATAACAAAAATTTGCTTCCGAGATACAGAAAAAAACACTCGTTTCTTGAAATTGACTAAGTTTTGCTAAAGCTCAAATTTAATTTTCAATTTTCAATTTCTCGTATTGACTATCCAATTTATAATTTTAAATAGAAAGGTCCAACTTCATTTTTTCTACAGTACATAATATCTTCAAATCCATTTAATAGCACAATCACAGTTTAATACAACAGATTTCCCATAATTCACAAAAAAAACCGAAATACCAAACTGCATATCCCACATTTTTTCTTTTTCCTCACCACACAGTTAAAAATTATCTTCAATTTCATACACTTTCTATTCAAAATGTATTAAAATGTACTTGATACTTTTTAAGCCAGCTATTTGAAACGTACATTATCTTTGAAAAAATTATAATTTAGAGACACGTACTTGAGTTAAATGCACTTTCCATAATTGATGTATTAAAATGTACCTGAAATTTTATGAACTAAATATTTGAAACATGAATACATGTATTAAATTAACCTAACCCAAGTGAAAATGTTACAATTTGACTCAAGTGCAAAAAACACTTTTTAGATATTTTAGACACTTACTAGACACACTTTTAGACACTATAAAGAAAATTTTGGACACTTGGACACTTTAGAAATTATTTAGACATCTAAGACTCTTTCAGACAATTTTAGACAATTTGAGACACATTTTAGATATTTCTAGACACTTTCAAGACAATTTTAGACATTGTTTAGTAATTTTTGGACTTCTAAGACACTTTTTATTATTATATTTTTAATATATTGTTTCTTTATTTTTTTTTAAGACGATTCAGATATTTTTAGACACTACTTAGACATTTTTAGACACTGTCTAGAACATTTTAGACATTTTAGACACTATTTAGACAATTTCAGGCACTTTTTAGACACTTAGACATAAATAAAACACATCTAGTAAATATGTATCACTTAGAGACACCAACTTGATTTTTATACATTTCTCACGCATAGCATTGAAAATTTGTCTTAAATTCTATGCAACCAGTATCAAAAAAAAAAAAATTGATTGTCAGTTACATGCACGAAATGAATGTAAAAGTAAACTCAATTCAAATATTTTTATATGATTTTAATACATCAATATGTTATTGCATGTAAATATGTAATTGATTTCATGTACAATTTCAAACACACATGATGTATTAAATTCAAGACACCCCTATATTAAAGTTATATTAACGTATGTATATTTTGTATACTTTTAATGCATTATTAATACAGGGTATGTGTAATGGGCGATATACAGTTTTTGTTAAATTTAAGAAAAAAATTTTTAACGATGTAGGATTAATTTTTAGTCTAGTCAAACAAATTCTTTTTTACAGTACAATATTTTTAGTTCGGACAAACGAATTCGAGTTAGCAGAAACATAAATTTTTTTAACTGTTACAAAATTTGTTTAATGTCCCGAAATGTCTCTTAAAATCCGAACTTGAAATTTTAACATTAAGTTTAATAATTAAATTCAAAAAGCGTCAAAAATCTTGAATCTCACTCCTTTCAGATGTTTCAATTTTATCGATTGAGAATTCAAGAAATATATATGTATTGATACACGTGATTTTAGAAATATGGAAATCTTAGAATTCTACTCACGCAAAACGATTTTTAATTTTTAATTTTTAAATAATATTCTATAGTACATTCCGGGAACAGGTATAGTTTTTTGAATATTTGATTTTTTATTTCAAACTCCTGCAAGTTAGGCATCGCACAAAGAGCAAATGAAAAATTCCATGATTTTCGAATTCCATTGTTTAACAATTATTTATCCCACATATATTATATAATTTTAAAACTCAATTATATTCCAAAATAACAAAATTTTTTGTTGTAAAGTCAGAAAGTAAGGACAACCTCAAAACGTAATAAATATTTTACCTAGAAACTTTGTTTTTTTAACTTAAACTGCATATTTTATGAACGAATTCTAAAATCGTCAAAAAATCTGCAATTCCGCCTCTCAAAAAATAAAAAATTTCAGAAATCGACAATCCCAAGAGTATCTTGGAATCTGCGTAATTTTTGAAATACAGCAATATTAGAATTCTTCCTACTTGTAGAAAAAAAAAAAAAAAAATCCTCTATCTCCGAAACGAATAATTTTCATAATTGTTGGAAATGTTTAAATACTCTGACATGGATAGTGCAATGGGCGTTACACAGTTTTTCTTAAATTCAAGACAAAAGTTTTTAACAGTGCATCCATACTCACACCTGTCGTCCCTGCATATTTTCCCTACAATAGTCACGCTGAAGAAGAATAGGAAAAAAGAATTGGAGATAGCAGAAACGCATTTCCCTCGGCGACGCCGTCGTAAACGCCGCGTGCGCCGTAACCGCTTCAAGTCGCCCGCGAAGTGACGCATCATTCATGGCGACGCTCTCTCGCGAGCCCTCGTGCTTTAAAAACGTATCACACTTGGTAGATTTGAAAAAGCGATTTTATTTTCGCACGATGCGGCCGCCGCGGTGCCATTTATAACGCCGTCGCGGCTTCCGTCTCTTTTTGGAAAATAATATTCAAGATATATATTTCCTTGCGAGAGAAAACCGAGGACATTACTTTCTTCCTGCGGGGGAGGGGGGTGAAGGGAAAAAGGAAATACTGGTAGAGGGGGAGCGGTAGGCGTGAGTTTCACAGATGCTAACGCCATGTGTCGGATTTTCCGAGCGCGAAAATTTACGACGTGGATTGTTTCTTTTAAGCGACGTATTGTTTGGGTAATTTTTCCCTTTGTTCCATTTTTTTTTTCGCGGGGGAATTATCGTGAGCGAAGGCGGTGGCGCGGATTGCGCAGGTTGAGAGCTTTCATCGATTTCCGCGGGTGTAATTTTTTCCAGTGTTCTTGGAAATGGGTTTTTACAAGTTTTTCAGGGAATGGTCAGTTGGGCGAGAGATTTTTTGCGAAGATGATTGCGAGGGAATTGATTGCTGGGTCGATTGATCTTGCTAACGTGTGATGGTTTGGATTGAATGTTGGATATTAGTGAGGATTGATTTGAGATGGGAATTTGAGAAAATGTGTATGGGTTGGCCATTTGCCATGATCTGTGATTCTAAGCACTTGGGAGCTTTTTCCACTAATAAGACTCATCTTACTTTTTGAGATTAATCGTCTTGGAAAATTTTTATTTAGAAATAACGTATGAGAATGATTATTTCTTAGTTTTATGTATGGAAATTGTCGATGATGCCTAATAATTGCAAAAAATGAATTTTTTTGTGATTCACTTATTTTGATTTCTGGAATAATTTTAATTAGAAATAATTTTCGAAATTACTACACATAACTTTCGTAGAAACGCACCTTTGATTCTGGCAAATCTGGGAAAAATGCAAAAACCATACAACGACGATGTTTGAGCATGAGCAAAACATACATAGTCACAAGGCCGAATAATAGTTAGAGTGACAAAGCTCTGAATGAACAATGTACACATGTTTTAATGAAAACGTATATGGTGAACACAAAATAGGGTTTTATATGTGAACAATTAAATAGACGGACATCGATTGTTGACGGGACACAATGGTCTCTGGAGATCGCAACCGAGTTGCTTTCACAAAGCTATGTGTTCGCTCCGCTGCCTTCCTAATAGCTGCGGCCTTTAAATATTTAATAAAGAACTGTTCTCTTTTACGAGGGTTGTGCTATATGTTTACAAATTCATTACAAAAGTGTTTTGTCGTCCTGGACTGATATTTGAACAATTCTTGAAATATTAATTAATCATTTTGCTGAGGTTGTATTCTTGGAATAATTACTCCAGAAAATACATTGAAGTTTTCAAAGATCATAAATTCATTATTTATTTTGGTAGATAATTGTCTGTTGTTTTAACAGAAACGCGAGTACACGTATTCAAAAAAGCTTACATGGAATCAGGACTTGCGTTGTAAAACACTACTTGGCACAAATGAAGAGCGGCCAGAAGGGAAAATGGGAATAGAACGTTTGCCACGGGGAAAATTCAACCGCAGCTTGTGTCAATATCGCGTCCACTTTTTACTGCTACTTCTGACTGTGTATTACTTTTTTGTTTGGCGTTCAGCTAGCGCAGATTTCACGTTTTACACATCAACCTTGTTCTAGCTCATGTGTATTTGGTTTTGGACCGAAGAGAAAATGTTAATCCAGTTTTACAATGTCTTGTTTGAGAGGAAACAAGAAATGATGACTTTTTATTGGAGTTCAGAAATTTTACGGATTGCTGTATAATTTTTATATAAGTACACAAGTAACGATTTTTCCGAAAACTCGTGCAAATTCCATGTCAATAAACGCGTGTATCGTAATTGATAAAAATGGAAGGAGAGCAAACGAAGAGTTGGTGCTTGGTACTAATTCCGCCCAAACGATATTGAACGTAACGATGTTTACATTTTCGAAACGCATTTAATATATTCGCCATAACGGGTGTATTTGTGATTACATAATCAGTTGTGACTCGCGTCGCATTAATAATGAATCAACTGAATGTTTTTGCATTTTCAAACAAAATCCCTGGCTTTGTGGAAATAGGACTTTGTAACCCGCATTTTCATTCGCCAGCTCCGATACTTCTTTCAGATTCATGCAATCTTTACGTCTTTTTAACGTTTCCCGTTTTAACGTCAGCGCCTTACGTTTTTGCATTGTTAAGTGTGGTGGAAAAAAAGAAAAAAAGTATAAACCTGATTTAAGTTTACGTCATCAAAAGCGCTTGAAAAGGTTTTTTATTTTTATTCTGTCCTTAGAGAATATTTGAAAAAAATCAATTTTCTCTGATTTCTGCTACTTCCAAAGTCATTACCTGATTGAATCAAAATTCTTGCATGAAAACAGAAAATGATTTTTGAACATTGATCAGTTTTTCACTTGGCAAACAACTATTTTTAATAACGTCAAACAATCATTTTTCGTTTGAATGGAGCATTGTGTCATGATGTTTTTTGTGTAGCACATTCATGTTCTCGCGGAAATTCGAAAATGATCGAGAGTTCCGAGAAAGTAATGCGTTGAGTAATATGTGTGAAAAGCCGCAACGTGCCACATGTGCCTTAGAAATTAATGCGCGCTGGGAATTGAGTTTGTATTTTGCATGCATGCATGCACATTTACAATTAAAAGTGTTGGTTGATTGGACGAGAATATAAAGGTTTTGATGCATGAATGCTTTCATATTGTAATACCGTGGAAACAAAAAGTTATCGAATCGATTTCATTGCAAGAGTATGTGTTTTAGAGCTTTTTTATTAAATATTTGTGTATTTGAAAACACAGATAGAAATTATTAATTAATTTTGATGTGCTTGAAAACAATGGAACAGTATGGGAAATTTTCAACATTCCTAGATATTTAGTGAAATTATGAATACTTCATTGTGCTATTTGGAAAGAAAAGCCAACGAAAAATTTAACACAATATTTAGGTTAAGTCACATGTAAAACTTTCCTGTAAAAAAACCATGACCTTCCTAAAGTAAACATCTCTCTTACTACTCTACCAACTGTAAAAAAACAAACCTTCCATGGTCTAGCACTAATAAAAAATCTCGAAAAATACTTAATATTACAATACATCTCATGTTCATAAGGCTTACAACGTCGATAAATCACACGAAAAATTTTTTCAGAGATTTACCAAAAATAATGTGAAATTTTGGAAAAACAAATTCGACGAAGCCCCTAACAAGGAATTTTCTAAAAATTGAAGAATACTAAAACTGAGAATTTTGATTAAAATTCTGAAATTTGAATTTTAAAGTTAAAAATGCTCATTCAAATTCTGAAGTTTAAATTCTGAATCCAAAAATTTTGATTCAAATGCTGAAATTTAAATTCTAAATTCAAAAACTCTTATTCGAATTCTGAAATTTGAATTCTAGATTCAGAAATTCCTTTTCAAATTTTGAAATTTGAATTCTAAATTCAAAAATTCTGATTTCAAGTCTTAAATTTCAATTCTAGATTCGAAAATTCTGATTCAAATCCTAAATTCGAAAATTCACTGAAAAAAATTTAAGAATTCACTGAAAGAAAGAACAAATTGAAAGATTTTACTGTAAAACATTACTGAATTCTGAAAATTCGAATTCATATTCTTAAATTTCAACAATGAATTCAAGAATTCACTGAATTCAGTGAAAAAAATTTAAGAAACTAAAAATTCTGACAATTCTGATTCCAATTCTGAAATTAAAGTTCTAAATTCGAAATTTCTTATTCAAATTGTGAAATTTGAGTCCTAAATCAAAAATTATGATTCAAATTCTGAAATTTTAATTATAGATTCCAAAATTATGATTTCAATTTTAAATACGAAAGTTTACTGAAAAAAACACAAGAATTCACTGAAAGAAAAAACAAATTGGAAGAATTCACTGTGAAACTTAAATAAATTCTGAAAATTCTGATTCATATTCTTAAATTTTCATAATGAATTTAAGAATTCACTGAGTTCAGTGAAAATATTATGACAATTCTGATTCAAATTCTAAAATTTGAGTTCTAAATTCTGAATTTCTTATTCAAATTCTGAAATTTTCATGATAGATTCAAAAATTATGATTTCAATTCTAAATACGAAAATTCTCTGAAACAAATTCAAGAATTCACTGAAAGAAAAAACAAATTGGAATAATTCACTGTGAAACTTAACTGAATTCTGAAAATTCTGATTCATATTCTTAAATTTGGAAAATGAATTCAAGAATTCACTGAGATCAGTGAAAAAATTCAAGAATTTAAAAATTCTGACAATTCTGATTCAAATTCTGAAATTTGAGTTCTAAATTCGAAACTTCTTATTCAAATTGTGAAATTTAAGTCCTAAATTCAAAAATTATGATTCAAATTCGGAAATTTCAATTATAGATTCAAAAATAATGATTTCAATTCTAAATACGAAAATTCACTGAAAAAAATTATTTAATAGTGATTTTGATTTTTATAAGTAATAGCAAAATTCTAATAACAGTCAGAAATTTCTTATAAGAATTATATTTCTTATAAAGTCAAACTTAAAAATTCAAATAAGAAAAAAAATTTTTTATAAAAACTAGTGACACTTTTGTAATAAATTTTAAATTTTTTATAAGAAAATATGTAGGCCTTGTAAATTTCTTATGAACTAGGATATTTATCAAAAATTTTTTGTAAATATTTCCACAAGAAGTAAAACTGTATGAAAAAAGTTTTTTTGCAAAACACTTCGCAAAATACAGTATTTCGTACTCAGAGAGCCTCCGCAAAGTAGCCTTTTGACGTATAGTACTTGCTTTTCTGGCCTAGGCCGGCAAAGTACTTACTTTTCCGGCCTAGGCCGGAAAAGTAAACAGCTGTACGCTGTTTTGTTGTGCAAGTAGCCGTTTTTTGC
>JAPYZL010066293.1:0-10400 GCA_030522825.1 Platygaster orseoliae | reverse complement strand
CAACTTTCTGCAGCTCGTTCTTGCGCTGGGAATTTTCCATCTGTATTTTGCTCAGTAGCTTTAAGCGTCTGACTTTTGCTTTAAGCCCGTCATATATTGAAGTTATTTGGCTCTGGGTGATCGATAACTTTTGTTATATCGTGCAAATATAAACAAAGCAGTTCTATTTTTGGAATTCATTAATTTAAAAAAAATTTTTTAAAAACATCTTTTAATAGACATGAATAATTTCAGAATTGTTATTTTTTGAAACCTTTTTCAACTAGAGAAAATAAAGTCAAGATTTACCAAAGCATCTGACAACTAAAAAACAAACCGTAAAATTTATTAAAGAAAACAAAACCCAAAAAACCAAATCGCACCTTAAAATATATTTCTGAAGAATCCACAGGTCGTGAAATATTTAATTCCACAGAAAGTGAATCCGCATAGCTTCTGACATAATTTGTTCTGCAGGAAAAGGAATATTTTTTTCTACAAACAATAAGTTAAAAATTCAGATAGAGGCTCAACGAAAAAAAACAGACAAACAAACGTAATATAAATGTATTTATGCAAAACCTTCATTTGTTTGTTTGTTTTTTTTTCATTGGTCTCCTTTTCGACTTCGAACTTATTTTTTGTCGATAAATATTGTTTGTTTTTTAGTTGTCAGATGCTTTGGTAAATCTTGACTTTATTTTCTCCAGTTGAAAAAGGTTTCAAAAAAACAACGATTCTGGAATTATTCATGTCTATTAAAAGATGTTTTTTGAAAGTTTTTTTTTAAATTAATAAATTCCAAAAATCGAACTGCTCGGTTTATATTTGCACGATACCTTTTTTAAAAATTATTTTTTATTAAAAACATGCGTGTTGCAGTTATGCTCCACGCAAGGAACATGAGTGTAATATTAATGCACCACGAAAGGAACATGAGTGTTACATTCATGTACATTCATGGCGAGACTAATGCTACATTAATGCCCATTAATATAGCACATGTGCAACACGCATGCTGCATACGGTTAGCATTAAATGTTGCATTCATGTTACATGAATGTCTTTTTTTCACGTGTGTTAAACAATTTCAAGTGAATGTGTTATATTTTTATTTCCATGGTCAAGTTGAATAAACACTTGCAAAATAAAATTCGTTTAATAAAATACGAAATTCACTGATTTCATTGCTCATGGTAGAGTAGACGCGAAAACTCAAAAGATTATATTAATATAAAACTGATTTTAGAGCGAAATGGCATGCAGCGGCAACGCTGTTTCGTTAAGGCGGAATCCGAGTTAAATCTACTTGCAAAGCGGGCTTGGCGCAAGCTTGACTCGCCTATCCGTAAAAACAAACGGCACCAGCTCGGTGATCAGGTTAGCCCCCATATGGATTTGCTTACTCGGATGATCCGAGCAAACCTAACCTGTCGTCCGAATACGATCAAGCTAAAACCGAGTACCATCTACTCGGTTTTTCCCGTGTAGACAGAAAGTAAACAGGGAATAGACGACACTGTCTACTTTCTGTCTAGTCAAGAAAATTAGGGTGAACGATTTTTAAAGACAAGAATGAAATACGAAAATAGCTCTGTATTTTTTTTTCTTTCTATAGAACCTACGAGTCTTAACTAAGCAATTTAGGTACATGATAAATGTAAGGACGATTAGAAGTAACAGTTTAAACACGATGATTTAGGAAGTATAATCATTTGACATACATTTAAATTTAAAAAAACTGAGAGAAATTCACATTTTTTCGTATCAGGTAATTCGGACGAATGATTTTGGTGGGTTTTCAGTCAAAGTTGGAGACAGCAAACTTTTGCTTGAAGTTTTAGTTCACGCACGAGTATATGTGTGCGCAACCAATGTTGACTACCGTTTATCGGAATCGCCCAATCGCGTGTTTGCGCTTTCTAGCAGTCCGCCACTAGTGCCCGAATCGTCTACGCTGATTGCAGTTCATTCGCCACAACGGAATTTCTGTTGAGGCCATGATTCTGATAGAGGCGCTACTACTCGCGCACAGTAGAGACATATACATATATGTGACCCACCGAGAGGAAAGGGATTTCAGGGAGAAAAATCAATTTCCGGATTAATTCACTTTCCGATAGTTTTGGGATCGCTCTTTTCAATGGAAAAAACTAAAAAATTCTAGGAAATTTACTTTTACCACAATAGAGCGACGCGCACCTTTCATTCCCAAGTTTAACGTTACTCGTATCAACTTCAAACGCTCGCCTTGAAAAATTTAGTCGAGCTCCCTAAGGTCCCTTTCTTCCCGGCGGGACACTTTAGAAGAGAAGACTGGCAATGGTGCTACAACATGGCCGACAGTAAGTGTCAGCTTCTCTGTTCTTCCCGCGCTCTCTGTTCCTCCCGTGTTCTCTCCCTTTGGCGCAGACATATTATAGACCTGCGTTGACTACACCATAACACCAATACACTGGGAAAACTTGGACATAGAAACAATCTGAAATCAAGGTTATGTCAGCTTGAGAGACACACGGAGTCATTTTAAGACTGGCTTAGCATGACCATAACGCGGAATCAACTGTTATGTTTTATGTAACTCGCTTGAAGCTTGATCAGCCCCAATGGTCATGTAGAAACTACGTGATTGGTTAAGCTGAAACAGCGGCACCGTGTTTTGTTTTTGATTTTCACATTTCAGGCATATACCTACACACAGTTGCATACAGTCACGTACTTTCTACGTGATATTCAAAGCTCAAGAACAGTAATACCACTATGGAGACAGTTATACTACTTTCCCGATGTTGAAAAACGCTATTTGAAGCGCGCCATGTTGATACGTGAAACTAAAGTTAACCTTCTCAGCGTAGTAAAATTACTACTCCAAAAGTACATATACTGACGATCTAGTGAGATCGCTGCTCTCAGCAGAGATAATTCTGGTGGCCTATACTGAGTGCAGTAAAATTATTTTCCGCAGTGACTTTACTAATACATATATCAGGAAAGGTATTGCTCTAGGAACGTAAATTTTAATGCTCTTTGAACAGATAATTCTGTTGCCTATTCTAAGAGTAAAATTTTTCACAACGATTTACAGTGTAAATTGTTGAAAAAAAAAAACTAGACAAAGGCACAAAAAGTCTGTCCTATTACGTAGAACTACGTGAAAAAGTGAAATTAATATAGTTTTACATATTCTGAAGAAATGTTATATTATAGTGAGCATTATATTAAAAGCTAGTTACCTCGTTTTTAACGCCTACCATTCAATATAATTCAATGAACTTTGATTACCCTTAAATCTTTATTTAAATAAACTAAATTCCTCTGCCGTTCTAAACTCCTCTGCCGTTGCCTTGTAGCCCAACTTCCCCCCCCCCCCCGCACGCAATAATAGTGTTTCTTTTCTGTTGCAGTTGAATTTTACTAAATTTACCATGCTATAACAGCTTTTTCGTTGCCATTGCTGTTGCCGTTGTCTTTGCATGTTACTAAATTAACCGCTCTATATTAGCCTTTCCTTTGCCGTTGCATTTTACTAAATTTATCCCCCTATAGCAGCCTTTAGCTTTTTCGTTGCCGTTGCCATTGCATGTTACTAATTTTATCCCCCTATAGCAGCCTTTTCGTTGCCGTTGCATGTTACAAAATTTACCTCCCTATAGCAGCCTTTTCGTTGCCGTTGCATTGCCGTTGCCGTTGCACGTTACTAAATTTACCCCCTATTAGCAGCCTTTTCGTTGCCGTTGCCGTTCCATGTTACTAAATTTACCCCCCCCCCCCTTTAAAAGCGCGGAAAAAGACGTAGTTCTACGTCAAAAAAATTATACACATATTATTAACGAAAATAATATAACGCCTTCATTATTTTCGAAAATATACATATGTACTTAATGTGTACCGAAAAATCAAATCAATAGTTCAGTTTCCATTACTGTTAAGGACGCCTATACCTTTAGACGACGTTTTTCACGACCCAACTTTACGCGAGGATTAAAAAAAAAGTATTTCTCGTAGAAACAATAAACTTGAAGTAATTGTATTTCAAAATGTACAATAAATACAATAGTATATTCCATACTAGTAAAGGACGATATTTTATTCAACTAGTGGTGAAAATGCGAGTTTTATGAGATACAAGCATAGGGAAAACGAGCATTTTCGCTACTAGGTGAATAAAATAAATTATTTGTTGTAAGTGAGCCTCTATGTTGAGATCTGAGTGCTCAATGTTGATCGTGCAGTTTTGGAGAGGGCATTTTGCGTACATCATAGCTTAAAAATAGCTCAACCAATATTGATAAGTTTTATATCATTTTAAAAAGATGAAATTCTCCAGGATCTAACGAAGCTGAAAGTTGTAAAGAAAGTTTTTTGTGTCTCTTTTTTTTCAAAAAGATAGACGAAAAATTGATTTTTCTAAAAAACAATATGGTAATTATTATTAAAAAAAAACTCAAAGAAACGAGACGTCAGTCCCTGGAGGACGTAATAGCAAACAAAAAACGCAATTAATTTTTTGTTGTTAGATTAAATCTGCAGGCGATAGAATATGTACACAAAATATCGTCTACAAAACGACAATGTCAAATTTGAGCGCTTAGATCTCAACACGGGGGTCACTTTCGACAAACGATTTATTTTGTATTTTTTGGCACATCTTGAAGACAATTATTTCAACTTTGATGTTTCTACGAGTAAAAAATTGTTTTTATGTCCAAGCATAAAAATGGATCGTGGTAAACGCAGTCTATAGGTATAGGTCATTCAAAATTAGTGTCAATGTAACTTCCCATTGAAACGATCTATACATACAAACTGCCAATATTCGTGGTACGCAAAATTTAACAAAATCCAAAATCGTCTTTCAAAGATTTTCTTGACTTTTCTGTCTTCTACTAGTAGCAATTCTAAAACTTTTCAATCCAAGTTTATTTCCTTGCACCAATTCCTTCGAGAAAAATTCTAAAAGCGAAGAAGAAGAAAAGAAAAAAGAGAAAATTTACGAGCTTGTTACTTGGCACTTTTGACGGGATTAAACGGTCGCGTAAATATTTCAAAGCAAGGAAGTAATGAAAAAAAAAGTTTTGATGCCTCGCTCGCGAGCAGAAAAATAGGATTCCAGGATTTCACTCTTCCGTAGTGGTAGTTGTGTACGACTCGAGTGAGACGGCGGATCAAAATAAATCCTCGCTACTGACTCGCCACCGCCAAGCATTATTTACTCCTGGAGCGAAGCCGATTTCAAAGCAATTACAAAGTCGATTTATTAGAGCTTTGTAATTAAAAATTAAGATGCTTCGTTGTGAATGCAAGGTCAATAAAGTATACATTAAGATTTGAATTCCATTACTTGTTTACAAACTTAGCATTATGCTTTCATTTTTTTGTAATGACAAATACTTATTCTAATTGCACTTCGAAATTGAATCGTATTTTACGATGCAACAAAATCAAGGCACGACTTGAAATTCGAATATTACCTTTAATTCATTCAATGTTCACAATTATTTCCAAGCGGCAAGTCTTAAATTAGAAATATTTATCATAATTTGAGGAAATCATTTTTGATTCAAGAGATATATGTACTCTTCTGATTTAAGACTTGCTTGCTTGAAAATAAATTTGAACATGGGCTATATTTAAGATATTACTTGAATTTTAGGTCGTGCATTAATTTTTTTGCGTCTTAAAAAAAGATAGACTGAATATAAGCCAATATTTGAATTTTACAAATCAAAGAAGAATGTTCACAGTTAGAGATTTCAGAAATATAAAAAAGTGAATTTTGAAAAAATTGAGGGTTAGCCGGTTTGGAATTATAACCCCTCATTATATTAACTCTTTCAACACCTAATTTTCCTTTTCTTCTAAGCATAATTGCGTTGTAAAATCTCTGGTAAGAGTTTTTTCCTAGTAGTGTAAAGTTCCTAATGATTCATAATTTCATTCGAAGAGTTTTGTGGGTGTTTAAGAAATTAATACAAAAATTTTTAACTATCGGAATGATGAATTTTTGTTGAGAATGATGTTATCAATATTCCAAAATTTTCATATACATACTAATTCTGCAAATTTTTAATATCTTTATTTAAAATTAACGAGTTACTAATCGGAAATTTCAGGGATGGATCCAGGGTAATACTTCAGGATGAAAACTTGAAAAAGAAACGGAAGTAAATAGATTATTTTCTATTATTAACAATTATTCTCGGAAATTTGAATAAAAATGAAAAATCTAATAAAAACTCTTCTAAATCCAGATTTGTAATGTAGCCACTCAAACGTAAAACTTGAGAGTTGCAGCCCCTCAAATCTTTATTACTTTCAATAAACAGCTTTATTATTCCTACGTAATATTTTTTAGGAAACTCAATTAGAATCCTATCAAGATAGTCGTAACAATTAGGCGCTGCAAAAGTAAACCGATTGATTTTTACTCTAAATAAACCTTTTTTTGCTCAGGCAAGTTTCCGAGGATCCTGGCAAGTGCGCCAAGTAACATCCCTGTAATTACGGTCCGGCGAGTAAGAAAAACGTTCAAAGATTAAACAAGCCGCGCAACTCAAAGTCTGTGAGCGTTAATTTTCACTTTGATGATAATCGATACGAGCTTTCGTTGCTTTTTTTTGCAAATTACCTAATATCCTCTAATGTTAGGTTGACGTTAATTTCGAAAAATTTGAAGATCGTTTTTTCCCATGTAAATTTCATCAAACGCTATTTCATCATGATGTTTACTTATGTTCGGCAAACTTTCATCAATTCGACACTCTTTCTGAGACGGCATTTAAGAAAGAGGCTTATTTGAATTGAACAGCTTAAAGCAGTACTCAAATATTGTAGAAATATACAAGTTTTTCCAATATGGAATCGAGTGATTCAAATTTCACGTTAAAAATAAAAATTCCCTTTCATGAATCTCTATAATTCACACGGGAAAAACTCTACGTTGTTCTCGTAATAAACCATTGGGTTGCAATAAAAAACTCTATTAAAACCGTTGATTGAATTCTACTTTCTCTCGAGCAATATTAATTTCCGGTGTAGTATGTTTGCCGACTCTTTTTTCCCCGTGCCGTACGAGCCAATTTTTGTGCCCCCAGAACAAAATAAAAAACCATTCCGAAAGTTTGCTTTTCCGCTCTTTTATTTCGTCACATCATGGAACATTTCAGATATGAGAAAACTCATCAGAGCACTCGGGAAAAAATGCCCGCGAAACGGTCGCGAAAACGGAGGGACACGAGGACAAATTCTCGGGCAATGAAGCAATAGACCGAATTATCGTCGTTGAACAAAAACTGCACTTGGGAAAAACGGTGAGTTATGATAAAGTTTTCTCGTTGGATAAACGATGTTTCAAACTTTGTACTTCGCTTTTTTCAAAAACGTGGATAATCAGGATTGGTTCATTTCGTGAGTTCACAAATTCAATTTCCATTTTTACGAGCGCGATTTTTGGTCGAATAACAGCTTTGGTCTCAGAACCTTGGGGTCTAAAAAATTGATCCTCCTCAAATTTGCATAATAATAGAATTTTTTTCACTTTCATTTGATGACTGACATTATAAAATTAATTAAGATACTTTGTTGTGGCTTTTGGGAGATTTAAAAATATTTCAAATACATATAATACATGAAACTGTGAAACACTGCAGAAAAATATAAAAAGCCCCAATGAACACGTACTAAAATGCATTCAAAATCTATAAATTGATACAAAAATCCACATTTAACTATTTACAACTATAAAAAATTAATGAAAAAAACAGAAATATATGTGAAAATATAAAAAACGACAGAAAACTACAAAAAACTAAAAAAAATTATATCAAAAAACTACATGACAATTCCATGACTACCAATTACATCAAAACAAGAGATGTGACTATCATTGAACTATTGAAATAACGAAAAACGAAGTTGTATACATGTAGTTAAATCAAGAAGTATAGATAAGTATGAAGCTTTGATTATTTTATAAGTGTAAAGGCAGTAAAACATAAAAAATGCTGCTTTATAGAAAATTTATCATACGAAATTCAATCAGAGAAATATGTTTCATATATTTCATACGTATTGTATATACGTAACTATATTAAATATATATTTCATATTTTCAATTTTACATATTTTCATATTGCAATCATGAGATTCAATTCTTGTGATTTTCAGGTCATAGTTTTAAGATTTTTGTTTTTTTTTTAATTTTTTGTTTTAAGGTCTTGAAATCGAGAATTCTGAATTTCGTTCAAACTTTCGACAAATTCCTGACTGATTTTCTCGAAATCCATCTCGAATCGCGTCGAAATGCTTTTTTTTCGTCAGGACGAGGAAAAACAGACGTCCTTTGCATTTTGACGTAATTATGTATAGTTTTTATGTACAACTTAGTGAATGATCGAAAAATTCAATTTCTTTGAAAAATAAATATTATAAATTCTAAAAACGTTTCGTAGCTTGGCATTTATTGTTTAGGTTTCATATTTAACAATAATAAGATAACGATAGTGATTAATTGGTGAGAAATCTGCGAATTTTACAAAAGTCAGAGAAAAGTCACACTTCAGTCTGACCTCCCTTTTGCTAGGGCATTTACCTCTTAATAAACAAATAGCTCTTACTTGTATAATCTTTATACACTCATGTATAAAGTTATAAGTACACTTCACATCACCCCAAAATTATTTTTTGAATATGCACAAAAATATATTACACAATCGGTTTAAATATTAAAGTTAAAATTTGTAAAACAGATATAATATACGTTCATAGTAAACCCAACACGGGTTAGCATACATGTTGGAATACATATTAGCAACTTGGCAGTAGGTATATTCCGATGGCTCTGAGCTACTTTGTCGTATCTCATTGCTAGGCAAGAAAAAGGACCTTATTGCCTAAGACATAATACAGTCGTTTTTTTTGCCTAGCAACGAGATACGACAAAGTAGCTCGAAGCCATCGATTTATAATAGATTGTAGTATACGACCTTTTATGAATTTATTTTTATTACTTTGGAGTCACTTGTACGCTCAAATAGATCTAAAATAGGTGCACTATACAAAATAACGATAACTTAATATAAAACTAATAACTCTATATAAAACTAACTCTATATAACTCTATATAAAATATACAGTCTGTTCCATCAATGCCTTCACTTGTATTACATTTGATTATATATTGAAAAAATGGAATATATATTTATAATACGATGGTCCTTATTTTGTCATTTTGGAATTTCAATCGACGCGCCCCCCTTAAAGTTTCCAAATTTCAAAAAAGTAAGAAAACCAAAATTTTAGCTACATCGAAGCAAAGTAACTCGTGACTCAAGAGCGATGATAATTAGTGAAATAGTAATTTTTGTGAAAAAAACCATATTTACGAAAAAAATTGTAACACTCTCAAATTTCAACCAATTTGTTATTTATTTATATCGGTGTAATCGCTAGAAATGCTCGAAGTATTAGAAAAAACCTCAAGTGTCTGTATCGAGAATGATAAGTTTGATACACTCATATATTTGAGTATTAATTTCAGACTAAAATGAAACTTTCTTCAAGAAGTTAAAATATTTTTTCGAAATTGTAGATTTTTATTTTTACGCATTAACTTGCAATATTTTTTGAAAACGTTACTCTTGAGCACTTGTTCTTCAAGAAAAAAAATACATCCTGCTAGAATTTCGAACCATTTTTTATAGCACTAGACGGAATAACGCTGTTTTTGGGAAACGATGATATTCCCGTGATCTTATGAACATAGGGTGAACATAGGGTGAATTACGTTTGTTTCTCAAGATTTCGAGATCCATGTGATGTGAAGTTTTCATGTCAGTATGTTTTCCGAAGTTTTCATATCTGATGGATGTTGAGTATGTTATAGTTAATTACTTTTCTTAAAAGGAAAAATTAGTTTGCCAAATTTTTTATCCCTAACGGACCTTACAACATATTATTTCATTATAACTGCTTCATTACATAGGGGTCATTCTAAATGAAATCGTCCAGGCAGTTAGGGTCGAAAATTTTTTTTTGCATGAAATTTTTTTTTTTTAGTTTTTAAATCGAAATCGATTAGACACGTATTTTTTCTTTTTGCTTGATTTTGAGTTCTTTCGTCGTGGGGAATTTTTTAAAATTTGGCTAAATACTTGATCTCGCGCTATTGGTGCATGTTAATTTTTTTTTTTAATGTGATAATTTTGCGAAAAAATGATGGATCTTTGAAAATTTTTTTTCTGTTTTTAGTTAAAAGGTCCCTCTTAAAGAAAAAAATATGAAAAATGATTTTTTTTCAAAAAAAATTTTTTTTTATTATGATTTAAAAAAAAAATCGAAAAATTTTTTACTTCAAAGATGTTGGATTGCATCAGTTTTTTTTCCTTCATATTTTTTTCTTAAATAGTTATATATATATATAT